>JASCZW010001822.1:0-301835 GCA_034211315.2 Aedes japonicus | reverse complement strand
CGGTTACTCTCAGTCCCATTCAGTTGATTCATTGTGCAATTTCACTGATTCTGATCAACCATGGAGTAGCAACCATTGGTACGTACAGTCAGTCAAACTAAGCTAAGCTATCACCACTTCATGATTTTAGATGGAGGTATACATATAAGTGATTTCAGTAGGTATATAAGCAACAAGCATTCGTAATTTTTCCATGAGCTGCCAAGGTTCTTCTGTTCTTCCGCGATTTTGAATTTTGAAGTCAGAGATAAGATTCTTCTTCTAGACTTCACTATAGCTTGCCGTCGGAAGATGGATAAAGTCCTTAACGGCTAAAAGAGCTACGGAGGAAGCACCATACGGTGTGAGATCCAGCAGGCATACGTAAGCGGTCGTTACACGGGGAACAGGGACGACCCAGGAAAATCCACGCCCCCGACGTTGTGACCCCGGTTTCTCAATTGAAGGAAGGACCATACGACGCGAGGATTGACAGGTACGGTAAGTGGTCGAGCAGAGAAATAGTGGAGGATCTGGGCTTCAGTAGACGTCCCGAACCCTGCTTGGATCCCGGATCACCTAGATCAAATCAGCGTAAGGTCTACAGAGCTAACTACTAAAAACACAGTAGTTAGACAAACTGGGTGCGTAATGCACAATAGCCTCCTCCATGAACTAATACCGAAAGGTGGTCAAGGAGTTGCTAGCCTCATCTCCACACCCTGAATTTTTCGAGAGCCTGATTGCTGATTTTCCAGCCAGCCTAAACACATAATGCACACACACACACCCACACACACCCACACACACACACACACACACACACACACACACACGCGCGCGCGTCTTGGTTTCACCGAACTCGTCACCGGCCGATTCCATGTTGGAAAGCTTCCAACATCCGGAGCTCATTTATGTTACGCGTTATCACCAGTACAATTTTCACAAGACTGATTTTAACGATCAATGCCTACTCTTTGTGATACTCCTAGCAACGCAAAGTTTGTGAAACCACGCAACACAGTGGGGAAGGACACTAGAGGGGTCATTCAAATCTAATCAACTAATGTTCACAAAAAGGGGTAAATAATATAAACTTCTTACAATATGAGAGTATTTCCTGTGAAGTAGCATTCTCTTTTCCTAGGTTTTGCTATGGTATGATTGATTACATACATAGTGCATTCTATACTCTCTACAACACACACACACACACACACACACACACACACACACACACACACACACACACACACACACACACATTTGGAGCGCTTATAGGACCATCTCTTTGGAAGCAGTATGTGTTATCGCCGGAATGATTCCTATCGACATTATCCTGGTCGAGGACAGTCAGAGCTACACGAGGAAGGAAACCAATGGTGTTCGGCAGATCGTGCGAGCGGCATCGATGGCGAAATGGCAGCAGGAGTGGAACACGGCGAGAAATGGTAGGTGGACACATCGGCTTATACCGGTTCTGTCGGCTTGGACAAACAGGAAACATGGCGAAATTAACTTTCACTTGACACAGTTCCTGTCTGGTCATGGATGTTTCAGAAAGTATCTGCATCGGTTTGGACACGCAACGTCACCCGTCTGTCCAGCGTGTAGACACGTAGAAGAAACACCGGAGCACGTGATCTTCGATTGCCCAAGGTTTGAGGAAGTTCGGAGGAGATGCCAGTACTTAATACGGAGAACATCATCAAGGAAATGTGTCGAGAGGAGAGCACCTGGAATGCCGTTAATAATGTAGTGACGCAAATTATGACTGAGTTGCAGCGCGAATGAAGGGAACATCAGCGGTCAAGCAGCGTCAGTGTCCCACGAGGGTGACTGTGCAGGAGGGCACGTTATGACGGCCGGCTACTCCATATCGGTACACGTCTCGATGGGTGCATAAAGCAGCACAAAATAACGACGAGAGTCGCAAGAGCCAAGACAACAGAGAGGTGCATGAGCACAGCCGCCCCCTGAAGTAGTCGCTTCATCGTGGTCCCGGGGAGACGGCAAAGAGATATAAGGAATGTTTTTTAGTGGTTAGGCACGGAAGCGAGTCCCATTACCGTTTGAGTGAGTCCCACACGGTGCCAAATACACAACAGGCCAGGCTTTTGAAGCCTTAAAAAAAAAACACGCACACACACATTTGGTGCTATGTTTTAAGTGCGCTCCCCGAACACTTTTATAACATTTATCACGGTCGAAATGGCCACATCCAGCAATTTTGCCGACATGGCGTGTGAGAACGTCGGATTCTCTTGCTGCGCAAGCAAAATTTTGACACGCTCCTCTTCCTTGTATGTCATTTTGAAAACTGGAGAGCAAACGGTGAAAACTCCTCATTGCAACCATTGTATATACACTCAACTTCCAAACGCAGCATTTCAGGTGTTTATAAATGTATTTTTACCAGAAATACACCAATTTGAAGTTGACCAATGTTTCCGCGTTCCAGACTTTATGTAGCTGTTATGCAGCAGTTCCACCAGATGCTGGATGCTCTAACCAAGAAGCTCATCGAAAGAAGACCGGCCATCATCGGAACAGACTACAACGCTTGGGCTATGGAGTGGGGCAGCAGAAGAACCAACGCTAGAGGGTAAAGCCTGTTAGAAACTCTGGCAAATTTGGAAGTTACATTATCGAACGTAGGTACTGTCAGCACTTTTAGTGAGGACGGTCGTGAATTACGATCGAGAACGCCATCGATGTTACCTTCTGTAATCCGTCGCTGATGAAAAATGTGAACTGGAGAGTGTGTGAGGTGTGCATCCATCATCTGGTGATCCGGTATAGCATCGGCCAGCAAAATCCTATTGCAGTACGGAGGACAAAAAGTTGAGAGCGGAAATGGAAGACTGCTAGGGTCAAAATGAAACGCGAGATAAGACTAGCCAAGACGAACTGCTAAAAGGAAATGTGCTCAGCCACTAATGACAACCCATGGGGCGACGCCGTATTGTGATGGCTAAGACCAAAGGCCCAACGATGGCTGCAGAGTAATGTTCAGTAATGAGGTTATAGTAGAGGAACCTATCCCGATTCACGATCCAACGATTTTCTAGGTCGTCAATTAAACCTTAAATTTTCACGGATAGTCTCAGTTCTATAGAGGCTATTCGCTTATTGAGGCCGGTAAAGCACTCTTGTTTTTCTCATTAAAATACAGGAGCTTCTAAGTGCTTTATCTTCGCGTTATTTTATCATCACCGTTGTATGGGTCCCATCTCACTGTTCAATTCCGGACAATGAGAAAGTGGACTCGCTTGCAAAGGTGGGCGCTATGGAAGGCGATATTTGTTATCGATAAATCGCCTTCAAAGAATTTTTCCTATTTTTCGTCAACAGTCACTCGTCAGCTGGCATTATAAATGGAGTAAAGGAGATTTGGGGCGATGGCAACATTCTATCATCCCAAAGATGTCGAAGAAACCTTGGTTTAGGGGATGGATGTGGGTCGAGACTTCATTCGTGTCATGTCTCGCCTCATGTCCAATCATTATTCATTGAATGCTCATTTATACCGGGTTGGGCTGAGCGACAGCAATCTCTGTGAGTGTGGACAAGGCTATCAGGACGCAGATCACGTTATTGGTCTTGTGCTGAACATCGTGGAGTCAGATATGAGCTTTATGATTCCCTTCTGGCTCGAGGTAGACAACCCAACTTTAGTTTTAAGACAAATGATGTATAGAAGTATGAAAATTTGGCTCTGCAAAGTTAATTCGATTGAGCCTGTACAAATAAATGATTATTTAAAAAAAAATTAAACCTTAAACTCATATGTTTTTTTTTAATTTCCAGATAGAAAAATGGATGTAGAACAAATTTGCCGAAGACATTGTGCACTTTTATTCAGTCTGTGATTTTTTACAGCCATTTTTTTTGTGGGGCCATATATGATCCCTTAGGGCTGAAGTGTTAATATAATGTTTAGGACAAGGCTAAACATTTATGATTTTTTCAAACGTATGTGGTCCGAAATCAACACTGTTTTTTTCTTAAAATTGATGCGTAGAAATATTTCCGATCGGTTGGTGCAAAATTTTTGAAAATATTATGATAAATGACTGAGATATTAACGCTCAAAATCTGACCAATTTTCTTGACGGTCGTAATGCCATTTTTTTATTTTGTACCCCAGTATAGAAAACAAAGACGTAGTCCTACGTCAAAAAAATTTAGGCAATTTTTGGCAATTTAAATAATGACTGACTTTTGGTTTTCTTATACATACTTTGCAAGGAATCATTCAGTTCAACTTATATCTCACCAAGCCCAATGTCAACAGGTTAATCGAATATTCAACTGATGGGATTTTAAATTTGAACATGGCAACAAATGATATGTGTGTTTTCGACAATGCTTGATGGTGCTAGTAACACACTGTGACAGCCAGACTCATAGATTATATTACAAAAAAAAGCAATATCCCAATCTACTTCATCGTGTCGTGCAGCATACCTTTCATCAACTTTTATGAATTAAAACAAACATACTTCATTGTTTATAAACTTTCCCGAAAAGAGAAGTAATTTTCTTCTATTATGGATGAGTTTTATCCTAACTAAATTCACATCCTGGCTATTCGAGGCCATCAAAACAAGCATTTCATGTAGATAAATTTTCATTTCCACCAGTAAGCTAGAGCGGTACATTCATAGAAGACAGTTACTGATCTGTTATGCCAGAACATGAGCTGGATAACGATAGGTGATGATCAAAACACATTTGCTAATCCTTTCCCGACGCGACGTCGGAAGAAGAAACGGTTTCAAGGATAACATGATACCATACGTGTTTCCAGTGGTACCGAGGACGAAGCAAAAACCCGTCTCATCCTAGCGAAGATAATCACGTTACCCTTCTTATTGCTATTTACTCATATATGTATTTCCTGGGAGAGTCTGACCACCCACCAAATGCCGGGTGTGATCCATTCTCCTTAATGCTAATTGAAGGTAAAATAAAACAAAATGCGAATATGGAACGGTGATGATATTGACGATGTGATGTCCAGGCGAGCGAATAACCTTTCATGCAAAAGCGAAGGAACTGTTGTTGACACCGATGGCTGTTGCTTTCTCTACGAGTTGAAACGAGCAATAAAGCGACCAACTTTCACGTCGACACTTCATTAGTGTGGAAAATGACTTCCGAGTCTCGGGGATTTGGTATCTTGGCTCGGTCGTTCTACTAAACGTCTAGTTCGTTACCATGTCTAAGGCTGATGTAGTAGAAGTGAGTTTTGAAAATAATAAATTAGTTCCATCTTAACTTTGTTGCTATGATCTAATAAAAAGTTATTTATGCATCACGTTCAAAAAAAATATTTACGACATATTCGCTTGCAATAACAAAAAGCCCAATTAAATCAAAACAGCATAAGTAAAAATAACTAGCTGGTTATAAAATTTATTGTTTTAAAACATGTCCCCAAAGAAACATCTATCATAAGCAAATTTCGAAAATTGCTTTGCTCATCCCATCAATGTAGGATTCAAGGCTAAGCTCTATAAACAAACTATTACACTCGTGTAAAGTCACTTGATAGGCATTGTAATACACTCTGTCGACAACTGTTCCCAGTCCCACACGAGCCCAACTACCAGGCAACCGGAAGCACCTAACAAACAGCGTGTGTATCCTCTACAATCAACCAGTTAACATTTACTGGCACAACCATGAAGTGCATCGATTTATGACCCGTTATTTATAGTGCCGCCCCGAAAGCCTCCCAAATCATTTATGACTGGTAAATACTGTAAACTGCAGGCACGAAATCCAGTCACTGTCTACGCCTAAGCATAGGTCATTCTTCTGTTTTAGTACTGCAGCAGTGCTCAATCATCGTGTCGCTACATTATTAGACTATGGAATCGTTGTCGCTTCATGCATGCAAATATGTGTATCATTGCATTGCAATGCCGGCTCTGGAAAGCGAATGCACAAAGGTGCGACGAAAGAGACCTACACGGAAAAAATAACAAAAATAATTGATGATGTTGTTTGAGAAGGAAATAATTTCTCATCACCATGGGGCTCTAGGAGTACACTGCACTTTTTTTGCTAGAAAAAGTTGTGAAGAGAAAGTATTGATAGTAACGTTAGCGCACGGCAGACTGTGAAAATTGAATAGAAGTAGTTTTTAAATTGAGCAGAGGACATTGTGTGGTAGTATTTCGAAACAAGCGAAGGTAAAGCAGACGAGGTAAAGCAGAAGTCGTATGCCAAAAATAAACTCAAATGAGCGGGAGATAGTCTCTCCCATGTCCCCCATGGGGATTTGGGAGTGTAAATAGACAGTTCGTTAGAGCCATTTAAGCTACCGGTAGTATATGAGCGCGATCAAGCGCACATTCTTTGCCAGTCAAGGTGGTGGACTCGTTCCTGCATTGACCTACCCTCATGAAGATGTTTGGCAAAAGATTGTGTGCTTGCTCATAATTTTGGAGATTATAATGTAGTTACTGACAGTACATAGAAACTCGGAAACTGTTGTGGCCTCTTAATTATTATTTCTTGGTAGTTTGTAGAATATACTTATTTATATGACAAATGTATAGGGATGTTTGTTAAAGGCAATTGAAGTGTACAAAATTTACACGATTTTTGCAACCAGATGAAAAATAAGTGTTCAATTGTCGTTAATAATATACACTCACCCAACAATTGTGAATCATCCACAATTTATGAATCAGCTGACTTTGAAGGAGAAATTCAAAAGAAAAACTGTCACCAACCTTCAAAAACATAGTTTTCTCAATTTGTTTAACTTTTTCTTCTACGATTGCAATGATTTTTATTAAACTGCATGTTTTCTTGATTCTAGTATTGACAAAAAAGGTACGTATCGCTTTTAGTCAATATCGCTATTTTGTTCGGTTCTCCCATAGTGTACATGCTCGGTAAGGGAAAGCGAATTTTAATAGCTAACTGCATTGCTATTCTCGGGAAGCAATGCTAAAGGACGACAATTAAAGGTAAGAAAAACAATTTCTCCACAAAAAAACTAGTTTATAATTATGATAACTTGCAGATTTTCGGGTGAAATACGTGATTCGTAAACTTTGGTCACAATGTACAGTGATTTGACATACAATTTTTTGAAAAATAAAAACGGCAACACTGCCAACCGCAACCGATCTGACGTTTGTTTGTTTTGTTATGGTTCTCCATTCGTTTGGTATAATCGGTTGCGCATTTCCGTTTGGATCAGAAGGTTTAACCCTGTTTTGGTGTAATTCCACAGCTCAAAAGTCATTTGACTAAGTGCTTATTCGTGTTAAGTTTAAAGTTCAACATAATATTTCACTAGTATATCACTGAATGAATGTTCAAATAGCAAAAATGGATCAAACAAAACGATCTGAATACCCGCTCGCGCTCAGGAAGGGCATGCGGAAATGATTGGATGAAGGACGCTCACATGCTCAATTTGCACGGGATTTTTGCATTTCTCGTGAATTAGTGACCTTCTGGAACAAGAAAAACAAGGAAAGAGGCTACGTCCAAAGTTCCCCGAATCCCATTGAACACTTGTGGGAAGAGCTCGAAAGACGTGTACGAACCCGAAATTACTCTAATTTGACGACTTTTTACGAGGCCCTCCAGGAGAAATGGAATAAAATAACACCGCACCGTATTACTAATTTTGTGGAGTCGATGCCACTCAGATGTCGGGCTGTAATGCAATCACGAGGCTTTGCTACTAAGTACTGATGTCAGCCATCCTGCGATTACTGAAAATGATATCATTTTGTGCAATATGTTGACTTTTCTTTGTTTTTCTCATTTGCCAAATCACTTTTGAACTCGATGAAATATGTAATTTTTTGTTTCAAAAACAAATAAACATTGCATATTGGTGAAATACACTGCACCGTCTTTGTTTTCTGTTTATACTTGCACTACTTTGAGATTTTCTGGAAAAAGTTTAAATTAAAAAAGTTTAAATGTTTAAATAATGATAACGTAAATACTGTTTGTCAAACGACTTTTGAGCGCTACTGTATGAATCAAGAACTCCTTAACATTTAGACCTAAGGGAATGCAGGACCGGAGAAAAATCACACAGTATAGACGTGTCCAAGTCATTCCTGCAGAAGGATGAAGCCCAGAGGTGTGCATAATCAATATGATTCGGAAGCCATGAAACGTGCGGTCATTCTGGTTAAAAAAACGAAGAACTCGTGTAGTACACAAGTACTTTGCATGTCAAAATTATCGTAGGTAAAAACTGGTGTCAATGGTTCTTGGAAAGACACTCTAGCATAAAGAGGAAATACGATACGAACTTGTCGAAAGCTGGAGCCAAAGTTACAGAACAGCATCTTCGAAATTGGTTCTCGGATGTGGAAGCACCTCTGACAGAAGAGAACGTCAAATTATCCATTTTCAATCAACCTCAGAGAATCCTCAATTTCGACGAGTCAGGTTTCCAGTTAGTTCCAAAAGTATATAAAGCACTTTGCGGAACTGCATGGTTGGTGATCTGACACCACCAATGCTACTTTATCCAGAACAACCGATCAGCAAAGAGATGGTTGAAAATATCTAGCAGGACGGTCACTTGGCGTATCGGACGAGGGATGCCAGACTACAAAAACGCTCTACGAATACGTAGTAAACGCCTATACAAGTGGTTAGTTGATAGAAGATCCGCTGATCATCTTCGTGGACGGCCACAAGAGCCATATCTGCATACAACTAGCTGAGTTTTGTGTGAAGAGTCGTCTCATACACATCTCCCTGTATCCGAATTCTACACGGATTTTGCAACCTTTGAACCGATTTTTTATTTTTTGGCGTTTAAGAAAATCAACAGTAACACCAGCTATTCATCAAAACCACTATCGCTAACTTCCCGAATTCCAAGGAGTGCCTCAAAAAGGCCTTTAAAATATGTGGGCTTTTTCCTTTGAATGTCAACGAAACCGACTTCAGCCAATTACAGATGAACGCTGCTCAACCCGAAGCACTGACAGCTGAAAGTGCCAACACTGTATTCACATGCGAACCATTGGAAAATGCGTATTTGATAAAGTTGAACCAAGTTGACTACAACAGGAACAGCTCCAAAGATTTGAATTAAATAGAAACAAGAACACTTGCTACGGGCCATTAGAAGTGCTAGCACTTTTCGACTTCTGGATATCATCTTCCTGATAAATCTGAAAGCCTGATGCATACGGAGCCATTGAACCTACACCAAAGCCTAACGCTGGACGTTTTTGTGAGTCCAAACGGAGAGTGCGGCGTTTTGCAACTTGAGAACTTTGAGAATGGCTCCCCCCGTAAGTATTTACAAGAATTATCTTAAGTTGTGTTGATGTTTGAACAATTTTATTATTTAAAGATGCTCACGACAATCCGACAGTAGAACCAAATGGTACAAATGATGTATTGTTGACTGCTGAAGAGACAAGCGACACTGAAGGATGTGCTACATTCAATATTAAAAACTCTACTCATGCTGTTCCATGGATTGATGACCCATTTGAAGACGTCTTGATGTGGCCAAAGGTCAACGAGAAGAGCACGTACCTTCGGTTGCAACAAGTGGTAGATGGTGGCACAATAAGAAGGAGTCGGAAAAGATACTAGAGGAAATGGAAAATAAAACTCGCATTGACAAGCAGAAATTGACTAAACAGCAGAAATAAGAGCGGAAAAAAACAATAGAAACGAGAAAAGATTGAGTAAAAAAAGCAGAGAGATCAAGAGAAAAAAATGGAGAAGGCAGAAAAGGAAAATGCTAGGCAAGCAAAAGAGTGTCTTTGAATGATTCAAATTCATCATGCGAAACAACAAAATATTCGGAACTCAACCTTGTACAATGAAAGTCAAATCAATGAATTGATTCACTATGAAAAGCTCAATCCCACCAATCATGGGTTGATTAAGCTTTTCCCTCAGCTAATCTGGTTGTTAATTATTACTTTCATACTAAGCAACATTTATTTATCAAACGTTCGAAAAAAAACACATATTTGTAACTTATTCGAACAAATAAGATAAAAATGTATTGATTCAAAAATTATGTCCAATCTGATTCACAGTTGTGGATAGGACCTCTCCTGATCCATAAATCGTGATTCTGGACATCCTTCAAAGATTATAAAATTACTCGTTAACTATTGCATTCAACTGAACAAGCGATGTTTTATATGGAAGTACATACCAAACTATGCATATTACTTCGAACTGCAACCTTAATTTAGAATGATTTTTTCAATCTTGCTCAAGGCGTTTTTTGATTCACATTTGCGGGGTGAGTGTAATACTGCCACCAAAGGAAAACAAATTGTTTTCAATGTTAGATTTCTTTATATTTGCCTAAATTTGCATTTAGCTACGGTTAAAACTGCAACGGACTCATATCTCGCTTCTAAGTTAGTCATGAAACACTTCAAATAAAATTTGTTTGTTTTTTGTAGTCGCTCCAACGGACCGGTTGCCTTTTCACTTCGTTTTATTAATCCCAAGGTTATCACTAGGATGCTAAGAGTTGTGAAAAATCAAATGTAACTAGTGTTGTGACATCTGGTGTCCAAAAAGAAGAATTAGAGGTAAAAAATGCTAACGTGTACCCCTTAAATATATTTTACTTATGCATAGAAGATGTTCCTTGCAAAATTTTATAGTCTGTGATAAGGGAATGCTGTGCGTTTTGTAAATTTACTCTGAAATATCGGCATTATACACAGATAAAAAGAAACACTGAATTTTCTGCGTTATCTAATGCACATAAAGAGAATGCTAGATTAGGCAGAAATAATGAGATATTTCATGTAAATTTAAGCCAGATAACGCCAAAATCTAGCCAGTTGTATGAAAGATTGCAAACAATATCGTTGTTTACGCCTCCATTGGCTTGAAATTACACGAAGGGAAATTTTTCGTGCTTGTTAAAATTAATTATTTATTTCTGTGTAAGACATCACTTAACATTTGCGATATTTTAAATAGTTCAATGTAATCAACGCGTAGAAAGATGTCCGATCATTTGGGTCAAACATTTAGAAACTAGAAGAGAGAAGAAAAACTGATATTGACAGAAACGCGTATTTCGTCTACAATGTGCAGTCTTCTTCAGTGTCGTGTACTAATAACTCGATTGGCACACGACCCGGAAGAAGTCTGCATATTGTAGACGAAATACGCGTATCTGTCAAGATAAGCAAAAAAGGTTATTGAAATTAAATGGCAAATACTAATTTTCCTTCTCATTTCAAGTTACAGGTACACAGAAAAAAATAATTAATTTTAACAAGCGCGTAAAATATCTACTCGTTTAATTCCAAGCTAAAGAAGGCGTAAACAACGCAATTGGTTGTAGTCCTTGATGCGCCATACAACAATGTTTGCAAGCTTTCATACGACAGGCTTGATTCAGGCGTTATCTGGCTTAAACTTACATAAAATATCCCATTATTTTCTGCCAAATCTAGCATTTACTTTACGTGCATAAGAAACGCAGAAAATTCAATGTTTCTTTTTATCTGTGTATTCCACTAAACAGCTCAAACTTTCTAGGATTCACTTAGAAACTGTTTGGAAAAACGACTGAGATATCAACGCTCATAACCTGACCGCATTTCGTGACGGTCGCAAAAGTCACAAACTGTCGTCTTCCACAAGCTTTGATGGACTCGTGGCCTCTACACAGAAAAAAATAATTAATTTTAACAAGCGCGTAAAATTTCCTCTCGTTTAATTTCAACCCAAAGGAAGCGTAATCAAAAAAGTTGTGTGCAATCTTCCATGCACCATCTAACAACGTTTGTAATCTGTCATACAACAGGCTAGATGCAGGCGTTATCTGACTTCAATTTACATGAAATATCCCAAAAATATCTGCCAAATATAGCATTCCCTTTATGTGCATTAGAAAACGTATAAACTCTATATATTTTTTTTATCTGTGTATATGAATCCTGCTCTGAGAAAAATTCTATCGTTATACCGACAATTAAATCATGGTCAAGGTGACTATTGCATATAATTGTTACAATAACCATAAAAATTGACGAATTCACCACGTTCAGGGTATTTTTGACTATGATCATGGTAACAAGGACTATTCCGACATTATGGCAAATGTTGGATCAACTATTTTTAATGGTATTTTTGACCATGATCATAGTCGGTTCAAAATCACTATGCTGCAATAGTCATCCTGACCCCCAATAATGGTAAAATTGACTATCAAATTCCTCTCTGTGTGGGATCGGAACGTTCTGGGCTTTTAAAGGCTTATTCTTGCTGTGTAGCTCCAATTGAGCCAAGCAAGTAATTTTTAGTTTCCGTGTATGTAGAAACTGCACACTCAACAGACACAATTCCTATCTGTCACATATGTTGCGAGCCTGCATAACACGATGGCCGCGATGAGTCATAATCGGTTCTCTTCGAATGCCAATATTGGATGTGCGGACGTTGACGGAATGCAAGTAACGGAAAACGTAATTCAACATTAATAAATCGATATTTGCCGTCATCACAACCATCATCATTGTCATCATCGCTGTTTCAACAGTTTGAAGGTATTGGAGCCGTTTGCTGCCAGTGGTTAATAATTGGCACTTTGTTGATCGAGTAACCACCCTCCTGGTGGGAGGGGACTGTTACACAACCTAATTTCATTTTATCGCTGCCACCACAAGAGCATTTTTGTGCTTAGAACAGGGTTGAAGCCTACCAGTTCGTAACCAAATTAAAATGAACAGAGTATGGGACAGCACAAGCACGTTTTTTCGCATCTTGCATGAAAGTTTTGGTTAGATTCAGTTTCTTCGCCACATTTCGAACTGAACAGTTGGGATTCGTTTTGAAAACTTGAACTACCCGCTTGTGATCCTTAACACTATTAAAACACGAGACACCGTAGAATGTACCAGGATCCGGATTTTCGGGGCACGTGCGCCAAATTTCTTTGCACCGCTGCTGTTCTTCCGACTCCATCTTCGCAACGATTGCTAGTGAAACGTACACAGCGTAAACAAATACACATTGAACTAATTCCACCCAAAATTTCAATAGAAAATACCCAACGGGTGAAAAGTTGCACGGTCAGTGTCGGAGTCATTGTTTCTTTTCTTTGCATTGAAATTGACTGGTGTTGACTGACAAAAGGGCGTGCCTATGAAGAGTGCTACAAGAAAAAATTTATTCTAATTTAACAGTTAAAGTTACAAACTAGTATTTTTGAAAATTTTGGAAATTGTAGAAATAAACTACATAGATAAAATTCATTAATTTTAACAAGCACTTAAAATTTACCCTCGTTTAATTCCAAGCCAAAGGCCGCGTCAACAACGAAATTGTTTGCAATCTTTCATACTATATGCTAGGTTCAGGCGTTATCGGTCTTAAATTTACATGAATAATCCCATTATTTTCTGCCTAATCTGGCATTCTCTTTATGTGTATTAGATGGCGCAGAAAATGCAATGTTCCTTTTTTTCTGTGTATAATCGGAGAATTTTTTTTTTTCCAACAATAAGCAGTTCTTTCTTATGCATAAGAATACTTGAAAGATGTGAAGTTAGCTTGATATTTTTGGGAAATGAAACATCTTGAATGGAAGATTTTCCCCCTTTAAGGAGTGTATCGAAAAGTAGTTATAAACTTCCAAATAATAAAATAGGCATGAAAACATGGTTAAAATTAACATACTATTTCAGTTTATTATAGCTTAACATGTTTACAAAAGATCCAAACGGAAAAACTAGTCATCATGTTCATTTCTGTAGAATGCCCGTACCTTTGATTTGACACCTGCCATCAAATTCTGCACAGTGACCTTTGTGCACTTCCTGGATGCCGCTGCCCATTTTTTCTTAAAATCGGTCATGTTTTGGGACACTGTACCATCCTTCTTAAATATACGCTTGACTATTGCCCAATAGCGTTCGATCGGTCGCAACTGGGGACAGTTTGGTGGGTTGATGTCTTTTTCTACGAACTTGATGTTATTCTCCGTCAGCCACTGTAGAGTGGATTTGGCGTAATGTGCCGATGCCAAATCTGGCCAGAAGAGAGGAGGGGACTGGTGCTTTCTATACAATGGTAGCAACCTGTTCTTCAAACATTCCTTTTGATAAATCTCAGCATTTATAGTTCCTTTTGTATAGAAAATTGAAGAACGCAAGCCACATGTGCAAATAGCTTGCCAAATGAGCACCTTCTGACCGAATTTCTCCATCGCAACAGTCGTATCTGCGGTTGGCACACGTTCCCCAACAGATTTAGTATAAAACTGCGGCCCCGGTAGCGTTCTTGAATCTTCTTTAACGTATGTTTCGTCATCCATCAAAATGCACTGGTCGACATTGTCCAAAATGCAGCTGTACAGCTTTCGAGCCCTGGTTTTGGCACGAGACTTTTGTTCCGGAGTTTGTTTGGGCACTTTCTGCTTTTTGTACGTCTTCAAGTCATTCCTGCGCTTGATTCGTTGAATCATTCCGATGCTGGTCCTGAACTTCTTGGCTAGATCGCGAGTAGAGGCAGATTTGTTCCGTTGAATATAATCCACAACTTTTTGGTCCAAATCGGGGTTGCTGGAGCCGGGTTTCCGGTCACTTCTTGGTAAATCCTTGAGGGAGCACTCCTTACCAAACTTTTCGATGATGCGTTTTACACTTGCCGTGTGAACATTTACTCTTTTCGCAATCTGGTTGTAAGTAACACCCTTTTCGGTGCACCAAGTGTGCAGAATTTTCTTTTTAGTCTCAAATTCAATTCGTGACATTTTGAATACAACTTTATCAACGGAAATGAATGAACCGAATAATCATTTTTGACATGTAAACAAAGCAAATGGCGCTTACACGCTAAAAATATATACAGTAGTTTATGCGTAATAACGCATCGAATGTTTATAACTACTTTTCGATACACTCCTTAAATAATGAGCAGTTCTGCGAATTTCTAAATTTTCAATTTGCTAATGTATTTTTGAAGATAAAACTTAGTTTTTCTCGAATTGGTAGGACAAAAGCTAATGAATTGTCAGGAGGAATTTGTATTTGAGGTTATAGAAATCACACTATATATTTTCCATCATTATTGTGCTACTTATTTCAGTGTGCTCAGTATGATTATTTTTGAATTTAAACTTATGAATCTTTAAAGCATTTGGCAGTATGACAAGCATAAAGACATCAATTTTATGTTCAGTTTTTCATATTAAATTATGTTCACATATCTGTTTTATTACTTAAAAATACCTAAAGTTAAAAACTACAAGGCAATGCCGTGGTATTACTTTGGAGAAGGGGCTATTGTGCTTGTTAAGGACCCACTATGTCTAACTACTTAGGGCTTCAGTAGGTGGTCATCCCCGCTAGGACGCAGGCCGCGTCACGTTCATCTCTTAGGCACATAAACCTGTGCGTACTGTCTATCTTACTCATGTAGCTCTTGGTACTCAAGGCGGTGATCCATGCCAGCCCACCGTACTTTAGTATGGACAGGGCGACGCTGGCTAGAAGTTTACGCTTACTCCCTTGCACCGCTGATAAAGAACAGCTTATCGTCGATCATGATTCCCAAGTACCTCAAAGACCTCTTCGAATCAATTGTGCAGTTATATCATCACATGTTGCTCCGATTTTCGGTTATTAACAACCGTGACCTAAATCTTTTGATGGGCTAGCTCCAGTTTCCGGGAACTCATCCATCTTTCCACAATGCCAATAAAGTGCGAGGCCGTTAGCTCCACCTCTTCAATGGATTCACCACATATCTCTAGGGTGATGTTGTCTGCGAACCCAACGATCTTCATCCCGTTCGGGAACTCAAGCCGTAGTACCTCATTGTACATTGTTGTCCATAGCACCGGACCCAGGACCCTTGTGGGACGCCTGCGGTGATCTGAACATGTTTCTGTCCTACCTGTGTATTGTACACCAGTGCGCGGTACTGGAAATAACTTCCCAGAATCTTGTACAGGTACCCAGGAACCTAAAGGCATTGGAGTGAGTCAGCGATAGCCACCCAACTGGCGCTGTTGAATGCATTTCTCACGTCATGTGTGACCACTGCACAATAGCGGACCCCTCGTCTCTTTCGCTGGATTGCCATTTCAGCTGTCTTGGTGACGGATAGAATGGCATCCACCGTCGACTTCCATCAATGGAAACCAAAGTGATTGCTAGACAGACCGCATATATGCTACATGTATTTTGTCGGTCTGTTAAGGATTACCCTCCGGAGCACCTTACCCGCTGTATCCAACAGACATATAGGTCTATATGCCGATTGATCCCCTGGTGGTTTCTTTGTCTTTGGTAGCAACACTAGGGCTGAATTTTTCAGGCGTCCGAAAAGACTCCCTCGTTCAGACACCTTTGCATCACCGCCCTGAACATTCCGGGAGTCAGCAAGATAGCCGTCTTGTTGGCCAGGTTCGGAATACCATGCGGTCCTGGCGCTTTGTTCACCTTTCGCGATTTTTCTATCGCAATTAGTTCGTCATTCAATACCATCGCCTCATCTCCGGCCCCCGTTGTGCCGTTATCAGTGCCCACATGGTTACGGATGTTCGTCCATCCCCCCAACGCTTTGCGGCGTTATGATCGGAGAATACGACTTAGAGTAAGCCACTTCAATTGTACAATGCAATATATTTTGAATTAATATACTTTTAAAACAATACCATATTTATTTTATCATCAATTGATTTCTCTTCTTTTTAGTGATTTTCCGTTTATTTAAAATGATTTTCTATTAGGTTCACGTGATTTCAGTGTTGTCTTAAGATCAGAAACATCAAAATGTGTATTGTTGCAGTTCGGCTCGAATAAACTGTTAATAATATTTCGTTTGTCGGTGTCCAACGTGCTTGGCCATTTAATCCGGGACGTGAAGTTTAAGGCAATGCCATATTGAGGCTGTGCGTGGTAATCGAAATTTCGATTGGTTTAAGGGACATTTTAATCAAACAAATGCTTTAGTTGGGAAAATTGATTTGGTCGTCTTGAAAAGGATGGATTTTAGTGATTGAACTTAGGCTTTCTTCTCGGTTTTCTTGGGCAACAGGACGGCCTATAAAGGACACCACCTTGTGCAATGCAAACCACAGAGAAGTTTGTTCAGCTCCTCGTCGGTGCGGATGGCCAGCAGCAGTTGATGTAGGATACTTTTGGTCCTCTTGTTGTTACGGGCGTCGTTTGCTGCCATCTCGAGGACTCCAGCAGCCAGGATCATCACCACGGCGATGTAGACGGGAGCATCGGTACCAACGTGCTCAACGTAGTTTCTCTTTCGGAGCAGACATTGAATGCGAGCAACTGGTAACTGCAATCCGGCGGTTCGAGCGGGATTTAGTTGCTGGTAGTAGAGTGTGCTCGGTGAACTTTACGGTGCGCAGCTGAGAGCTGGTATGTATTAGTGATGGTTGCTAGCCATACCGGGCCCCTTTTATTTAATGACTCGGGTGCCATTGCATAAAAGAAAAACGGTAAAATAAAGGCAATGTTAAACAAATTTAACAAAAGGGGATGGACCCCGGTTGTTGCGCCAGACACCAGCGTAAAAATGGAATCATTGGTTCTTATTAGAGCAACGGGTACACACGCTGTATGGTTTCGGAGGTTAATTTCGCAACTTTTCAACTTAAGCACTAGAAAAACTACCCAAAATCCCCATCCAAAGCGACTTGAGATATAGACACTCTTACTTCTGAAAGTTGCATGTAGAAACTGCAAAACAATTTTAGTTAGTTAATATTGGTCAGAAAATTAAGAGCTCACATTCGATAAGGATCTCATTCACAAACATCACTATTATCTACGAAATAGGTGAATTCGAACTAATGCAAAAAAATGGAGTGCCGACAAAGCAAAATTCCATAGAAATATCTCAAATATGTATCACTATTCCACTAGAAATTCCACACATATTTTCTAGGATTCAATCAATTTATAGTTCAGCGTAATTTTCGATTTCCTTAACTTTTAAGAAACCATCACTTCACTGGCTAAACTAAACAGATTATCTACATGATCTTCGAATGATCTAAATTTGGCTAAATTGAACCTCAAAACCGAGTTATGCAGCCAAGATATACAGAAAATAGTCACATGCTAAAACTTAACTGTTAACATTGGTAAAATAACAATGATTCAACAAGAAAAACTGCAGACGTGTTAGGGGCGCATTTTTTTATATGTTTCCAACTATGCACTATGGTACGAATGGACAAATTTCGCAACAAAAATCGATAACTCGAAAACCATTTACTTTAGACAGATGATGTCTTTGAGAGATTTAATTTAAAAATTGGATCTATCTTTTGAATTGAGTGGTGACTAGGGTGGTCCTTTTCTGTTCATAATAGAAATTTCAACTTTTTATTCTTATGATTTAGAGGATTGTTTGCGACAACAGAATTATAGATATTTTAATTTAATGAAACTTTGTTGAAAAAATTTAACTTTTATCTCATCCACCTATCATTTTATAACAGTTTTTCTGTTTTTCCTTAGGGTGGGACTTAAAAAACAGCTTTTGCTGTAACTGTTTTATTTCAATTTGAATTTCAAAGCTTTGCGGCAAAGAAATTTGAAAGCAAACAAATTTAAATATTTTCACAAAGACAAACATACAAAACACTTGCAGTTTCTTCATCTATTGCCCATTAAACCGTTAATTCACATGTTTCTTAGTTAATAGTATCACCACAGGTAGTACGTACAACCGATTTTCTTACGTTTGACATTAACACACTCCTGCTCACAGGGTGCTCTGCAACAAGTGTAACAAGCGAAGCCTAAAAACGACTGATGTTCAGGAAACAAGTTACTGCTCAAAGCTATCAGTTTCCTTATTTTTCGTTTCGTAAACTTCTCTATTTATTTTTATTTTATTTATTTGTCAACATCTTCAGCTAAGCTGTACAGACTGATAAAAAATACTATCTAACAAGGGTCTTAAACTTATTTCTCGTCACATTATAATCAAAATGATGGCTTACTTCATTAAATCTTCGGAGGCATCTTTGCAGTGGATGATTTTCACCGAAGGCTGTTCGGTGCCTCGGAATCCACAAAAGCTGTCGTTGTCGGGACCTGCGAGCAGGAACATAAAAGTTTATTTGTTGCAAGAGATGTGTGCAATCCAAGCGGTTGCTCAGTACATCGAATGCAAACAATCTCTGCAAGTAAATCCTCCGCTGGTGAAGAGGCTCCAGGGTTATGAGTTGACATCGGTGTTCATATGGCGGTAGTCGGAGAGGGTCGTTCCACGGCAGGTTGCGCAAGGCAAATCTAATGAAGCAACGCTGAACTCTTTCTAGACGGTCAGCGTGTACAGCATGATAGGGAGCCCATACTTGAACTCCGTATTCAAGAATACTGCGCACCAAAGAACAGTACAGGACTTTCAGTGCGTGAACATCGCGGAAAACGGAACAGTTTCGACGAATAAAACCAAGGACGGCAAAAGCTTTAGCGGAAGTTATGGAAATATGGCCGTTGAAATTCAGCTTACTATCCATTGTTACACCTAAGTCTTTAATCGAATTGACTCGTTCAAGTTCTTCTGAATGTAGCAAATACTGGAAAGTTATATGCGAACGGCTTCGGTTGAAACTTATGATCTTGCATTTTATTGCATTCATCTCCATTCCATTGAACAGGCACCAGTTTGAAACAGTCTCAAGGTCTTGCTGTAGAGCAGCGCAATCAGCCATACTCCTGATGGTTCTGAAGACTTTTAGATCGTCGGCGTACATTAGTCGGTGCGATTGTAGGCGGTGGCATAAATCGTTAACGAAGAGAATAAAAATTAACGGACCCAAATGGCTGCCTTGCGGTACACCGGACGGCATCTCGTAGCTGCGGGAGTATACAGATCCAAGCTTGATGTAGGCAAATCTACCGTAAAGATAGGATCGTAACCAGATCATCAGCCATCCAGGAAATCCCAATCGTTCCAGTTTTTACAGCGTTAACTCATGCGGTACCTTGTCGAAGGCTTTAGAAAAATCGATGTATATACTGTCGACCTGGCATCGGTCTTCAAGACTACTGTTGAGAGTGCTGACGTATGACATGAGATTAGTGATGGTTGATCGATTTTTACAAAACCGTGCTGAAATTCGGAAATGACAGACTGAGAAGCTCTATACATTTTGTCGTGAATAAGCGATTCCAAGATCTTTGAGATACAGCACAGAATTGAAATAGGACGATAATTTTCGACCCGGTGTTTGCTACCAGATTTGTGTATAGGCGTCACCGCAGCCAGTTTCCATGCGTCAGGAAAAACTCCTTCTGACAGAGAAAGGTTGAATAAATAACTAACGGGTTCTGCAAGTACGTTGGCACATTGTTTGACAAACACAGGAGGCAGCTTGTCCGGGCCAGGCCCCTTCGACGAGTCTATAGAGCTCAGAGCGTGTTCAACGTCGGCTGCTGATAATGTAGGCATTGAGAAATTAATCGTGTAAGATGGCAAGCTTTCCACCAGATTCTGGGAAACTGGTGGGGAACCCGAAGTATAAACGCTTTGGAAAAAGTCAGCAAATAACTTTGCAGACTCAGTAGTATCGTGAGAAGTAGCACCACCTAATGAGATTTCAGCGGGTATTGAATTGGACGCTCTCTTACTTTTAACGAAGTTCCAGAAAGATGATGGATTGGCCTTCATCTCATCCTGAATTCTAAAAACATACTCACGGAACGAAGAAGCTACATGAGCGTTGTATTCAGTCTCTAGCCTTTGTAGAAGAATCCGGTTTGATGACGTTCTGTGCCGAAAAAATCGACGACGAGCTTTCCGAAGAATATTCCGGCGATGTCTTAAGTCAGCATTCCACCATACTTGTCTGTAAGACCGGCGGATAAGAGCTCTGCGTACAGGAGTGTGTCGGCTTATAGAATCGAAAATCTCGGTGTAAAAAACAGAGACCGCTAAATTGACGTTGGCTCCGTTGAATAGATGTTCCCAATTTTTCGAGCTCAAATTCTCACACACAGCACTGTAATCGCAACGGTTAAAATCGTAGTCCTGTTCATTGGCTATCGATGGCTGGGGATCCTCAAATCGACGTATGTCTAATCGTAGTACGAATGGATTATGATGGCGATCAGGTTTTAAAATGGTTGATGGGGCTTCAATCACTTCCACGCTGCTACCATTATTCACGAAGGCCAAATCAAGCAATCTTTCGTTGACGTTACGGATGTCACAAATTTGCTGAAGTCCGCTGGCCACCATGCTCTCGGTTAGCGCAAGTTCCTGCTCAGAAGAAGCGTTTGTTGGCAAGTAACCACCGATATCTACGTCGAAAGACCACGATAAATGTGGAAGGTTATAGTCGCCAACAATCACAACAGTGTCACTCGCAGTGGCAGCATTTAAAATCAGCACGGCAGCTTCGGAATGCCGGATGTAGCGTTCGGGTTCACTGTTAGGTCTCAGATATATACCACACACGAAGATTGATCGATCTGCAAGAGACACTTTCACAGCGACCTGCTCAAGTGAATCGCCTCCATTAAGTCGAACAGGAACACTTTGTAAACAGGCTTTTACTGCAATAAGAACCCCTCCACCACGTTGTAGTTGACTGGTAGCGGGGCTGCGGTCACAGCTGTAAATGTTGTAATTCGGAGCCAATTCGGAATTGCTCACGTCACAGCGCAGCCAGGTTTCTGTTAGAACAATAACGTCGTAATCACTAGATGCGGCGGCCAAGAAAAAGTCGTTGGTCTTCGTACGCATACCACCCACGTTTTGATAGTACACAAGGAATGACTTATGATGTACACCTGTTACTGGGACTTGCGAGCTACTCACAGTGCATATGTGCGGAGGTTGGCGATTGATAGCTGTTTGCCAGTTCGGTGTAGGAGATTGAACTTGTAACGTAGGCACGGAGCAGTTGGTAAGAGGGATTTCAGAAGTTACCTCATTGAGTCTGAAGTCTAACATCGTGAACAAATAAATTCAATTATTAAAAACTGGCGTTCTCTAACACCAACAATTATATTTTCAATACCTACTTTTTAAGTGTAATTAAAATAATTTTGAATATCAATAGTAGTTTATGGAATGTTTCAGCAAGAGTGGTTTGCATTTTATATTGAAAATCACTAAAATATCTCAAAATTCAAAATACCTACAAATGTCCAACCTTCTGCTAAGCTTTTTGTATTGAAATTACACAGATAAAAAGAAACATTGAATTTTATGTGTTATCTAATGGGAAATGAAGGGAATGCCAGATATGACAGAAATTACTGGGATAATTCGTGTAAATGAAAGCTGGATTTCTCCTAAATTGCGTCTATTGTATGGAAGATTTCCATCAATTGCAAACAATATCGTTGTTTACGCTTGCTTTGGTTTAGAATTCAACGAGGGGAAATTTTATGCGCTTGTTAAAATGAATTATTTTTTTCTGTGTATCTATAGCTTTTTTGAAGATATATTGCAGCATATTGTAGTTTTAAAAGATAGAATCAGAAAAATCCCTTATGAATGAGTTCTCATCCATTCGTACCATAATACTTTGAGAAATATGTACGCAGATAAAATAATGAATTTTCTGCGTTAGCTTATGCACATAAAGGAAATTCTAAATTGGGCAGAAAACAATAGGGTATGTATTTTTAAGCAAAAATCGCCTGAATCTAGCCTGTTGTATGAAAGATTGCAAACAATTTCGTTGTTTACGTCACCTTTGGCGTGGAAGTAAACGAGGGGATATTTTACGCGCCAGTTAAAATTCACTTCTTATGTGTACGCTATTCACTTGATTCTGAAGCACAACATAAGGTTATTACTAGTTATCACAGAGATTACTTTTACCTAGGTTTAAAAATACAATGCACTCAAAATGCATTCGTTTGGATACGTTGTATTAAAAACATACGGAATATTTTACGTCCGTAATGAGGCATACATTCGACTACTTCACAACACTTTCCAACTCTTTTTACCATTTGTTGTTTCCAAAAGAGCACATTCCATAAAGTGTTTATGCTACAACTACAACAATTATGCACAATAAATTTTGTTAGAAACAAGAACTCCTTGTTCAACAAAATTATTCATGGCACAACGCGACAAAACACGAAAACTTGTCTGATGTAAAAGGCTGCCAAACTAACACTAATGCTTCGATCACTTCGGTTGACAACTAAGATAAACGAACGAAAGATAAACGGAAAAAGCGTCAAACATTTTGAACACTGGGGCTGAGATAACTAGACTAAATAGTGGGCACATTTCCACCTCGCAACTTTCGATAGACTAAAAATCAAATCGAACAACAATAAATATCTTTTAATTTCATTTTTTTTTCCTGAAGCAATGAAGTGCTTTTGCGTGAGTTTAGTTATCCGTCAGTTATTATTGCTTATGTTTAGACAGCAACCCGTATCTTGTCTACTACTTTCAGATTCCATGTGTTGTCTGTATACGAGGCACTGAAGAAGTTTACACGTAATAGACAAAATACGCGTATCAGTAGAAGGATATGCAATAAAAACGGATAATGAAATAAAAATAAATAATAATAATAATAAAAAGACATAACTCAACTAACGCAAAGCCCTTGAATTGAATAACCATCTAATATATGCACAATCATACAAGAAGTCCAATTATTTTCAGATTTTATGCATGAAAATGAAAATGCACATAAGTTTTTCAGATACTTAAGATAGCTTAAGAGTAAGTGAGCAAAATATAAGGATTTTTTTTAATGAAAATTTAGAAAACATAGAATAAAAATTCATTATTATGAACATCATGCTCCATAATTCCTTGGATATTTAACAGATTGAGATAAGTATGGCTGATGAATTTTCACAAACAAGCACTTCTTATGATTTCTTTAAATGAAGTTAATAATATAGTCAAACGTTGCTATTTTTTCAATTAAATGATTAGTTTTCAATTTCATGTTTTCATTATGCACTCAATAAAGATACACGGAAGAAAAACTAGGACAAAATCTAACGCCCAAAAACAATTCAAACACTAATTTTGTTGTCGATATCACATTTGAAATCAAAATTTGATTTCACTTCTAAGTTGTCAAGTTTGACCGCAAATTTAGTTTGTGTCTTACTATTCGCATATACTTAATATTTTTTTTAAAGAAGTCAGTTTTGAATTGCCCAGGTAAAACAGCAAAACAAATTCTCATTACGCTATCAACCGGGCAAAAAAACTTCAACAAATTGTCTTCTCTGTTTCCTTCCACTCAAAGTAGGATCAGTTCTAAATTTCATCTCACTAGAATAATATATTCTTTCAATTTTGATTTTTTAACAAGCATATTTATTTGTTCAGGCTCAATCGAATAAATTTTAAAGAGCCAAGTTTTCGTTTTATATAAAATAAATTAATTATAAAAATTTAGCTAAAAAACTAAGTCAGAGAATTAAACCAATTACTCGTGGTCGTCTCAAGGTGAATCCAATTCACAATTTTATGGGTGGAAAAAATGAGGTGGAAATAATTTAATTTTGATATTTCCACCGTAGAAAGCTCTCAAGAGGACAACAAGCTGAATAATTATTATCAGCCAAATTCAACCATCGTGTAAAGTTTTCAATCTGATCGCAGTCTCTACTCAGGAGCCTAAGCAATTAATTCTGCACAGAAGCAATATTAAACTATGTATCCAACGAAGACTAATGTTTATGTTCGATAGCTCAAAAAAACTCACTGGCACTTGCTTAGAATGATTCGATACATAGATAGAGTCCTTGGAATTATGTCACTTTTTTTCTAAACCTATTGCGTCTTGTATATATTTTACTGACATTCTTCAACCCTGTGCTAGCTTCTAATGAAAACAAAACAGTTCGATATTCCAAAGGCATACTCCCATATATCTGCAGGTCTAGTAATATACCTCCGTCGGTTTGCTTTTCCGTTCCGTCTTCCGCCAGTATTTTTTCCCACAACCACCATTTACATGGATTCATTGTCAAACGATAGCACCGAAACCGATAAGACCTGTCGAACTTGGGAAAAATCGAACCAACCACCCGCACAGTAGTCCATAAAGATAAGACAGGTTCGTAAAAATAAACAACCATTCGCCGGAAGGAATTTTGACATTTCGCAAAGTCTTGAAAAGTGTTATGAAAGCAGCGACGGATCCTTGAAAATGGTGTAGGTGCCTATAGCAGATAAATATGTACGCGTATGGAACATTCCTTCACATCGTTCGAGGAGAGCAGAGCTCCAATGTGGGAGCAGTATCCTTTCCACTAGGTACTTACTGATGATGACGGCGATGACGGTGGAGATAGATGCTGAACCAATACAGCGGCACGAAGAATCTCTCCCATCATTTCGAGGACAAACGCATGGGACGTTAAAATTTCCACTCTCCGAACCCATCAGAACAGGTCGAGAAAAATTTTCCACGTACCTTATTATTCCATCGGAGTTTATTTTTCCAATTTGGAAAAATCGCCTCAAACAAATCTTTTTTTCTCACTGTCGATCAATTGGTAAGCCTAACAATTACGGGCCACGTTTCCGCCTCAAAACAGTTGTGGGGTTGGTCTATTTATGTCTCACTATTATGACACTTGCAAGCTCGCTCGATACCACACCATGTCGCTTTTCCTTCAACTCTTCGGTGTTTTTCGCTCTCCGTCACTCGCTGCACTAGACGTATATAACTACATATCTATGACCAGAAGGATGACTCATCCACGGGCCTTAGTACAACGTCACGTAATGAAGGAAATCCCCAAAATTCGTTCACACTCACACTTCAGCAATCCGCACGTTGGAAAATAATCAGCACCGAGAGAATCCCGGAGAGCACGGATGAATGTATGTACAGATGTGTATAGATAGGAAGCACTATGAGAGCGGGGAAAGGTGCTTTTCCCGTTTGTTTTTGCTGGTAAAATTTTCACCCTAAAATTCAAAGTTTTTCACTCGTTCCTAGCACTAATCAGTCAAATTTCCCTCCTTTGCATAACTTTCACCGATCACTATCACGAATGTTAACAAGTTTTCACGTTTCATGACCGGAAAAACGCGAAACCCGTGGTGAATTATCGATAAGAGCTCAAACAGCACGCACTACCAGGTCAAACACGGAAGGTGGCGATGGGCGGAAAATACTTCGAACATACGACTTCAGAGCCTCCCCGGGAGGATTCGGCTTACGACTGATGTTGCGAGAGCACTGCAGACAACTGAATGATGTCATAGGACTAGCCGGACTTTTTAAAAATAAAACCAAAACCAACGACCGGGAGCGGAAGCGCCAGCTCCAGATTGTTTGGCTTCAAGAAGAGAATTTCCCAAGCGGTTTTTGGATTTTCCTTCCAACATCCCTTTGGTACTGCCGAGAGGGAGAGAATGGAAACCCTTTCGGTTCGGCTTCGTCCTCTCGTCGGGACGGTAAAATTCTCAGCTAACATTGAAAACATTGCAATGACGTTGTTTTCCGCCAATGTTTAGGCTGGCAAATTTGAAAGGCGCGTGCGCATCAGCAGTTGACAACGTTGCCACATTTGTAGAAACAACACCGAGAGGAAGTGATGCTGTGCCTACTGTTGCCTGCTTCATCTGACACTTCCTTTCGGTACGCCATCATTGCCTGGTTACGATCGATGAAGTTTGTCCGCGACGTCTCTCTGTTGCTGCTGGTGGTAGCTGGAAAGGGGAGGGGGTACTGATTCTGACGTTTCAAGATAACACTCAAGAATGAAATGCTGTAAGAACAGGGTGCATCCAAAAAATCTATTATTCCGTGGCAGTGAGTAATTATACAAAAAAATAAAAACATGTGAATAACGTTTTAGTAATTAATTTCGTAAAGCTGAACATGAAGTTAATAATAATTGAAAAAAATAGCAGACAGTAGAAAAAATAAAGGTTCTGTAAGAATTTGGAGTATTGACCCTCTAGTTGGAAAATTTAAAGCTAGCAAACGTTAAATTTCGGACACTAAGATATTTTCAGTAAAAAAACAAATAGAAATAATTCAACAAACCGATTGTTGATTCCAGTACAACAGGGATATATGTACAGTATGAGAGATGCCAATACTTCTTTCTGTAAAATTCTCAAATTTTCTGTAGTAAAGGGTGTTTCGATCGAAATTTGGGCGAACTAAACTTCATTTCCTTTCATCGTGCATTAACAAATTTTGCACACACCTCATTTTGAAGGTGTGTGCGTGTAGCATCATGTCTCTACTTTGATTTTGAGATTAGCACTGCAGTTATCAAAATGTCGTCGAAGGAAGAGAAGCAACGCATCATTGCACGTGCATGGCGAAAATCCAAACTACTCTCACGCCAAGTTAACGAAATTGTTGAATGTGGCTAAGTCAACTGCTACCAACGTATTAAAAGTGTTCGGTGAACGTTTGTCGACAGCCAGGAAAGCTGGATCGGGAGGAAATCGAAAGCCGGAGGCCACAACGAAAAGAGTTGCCCACTGTTTCGAGCGGAACCCCAACCTCTCCGTCCGAGATGTCGCAAAGAAGCTGGAAGTGGTGCCTTCAACCGTGGATAGAGCTAAAACACGAACTGGACTGTTGACATATAAGAAGGTGGTGACTCCAAATCGCAACGATAAACAAAACACGTCGGCCAAAGCACGATCGCGAAAGTTGTACACGAAAATGCTGATGCAAGTTTGATCGCGTGGTACAGGACGACGAAACTTACGTCAAGGCAGACTTTGAACAGCTTCCTGGACAGGAATTTTATACGGCAACCGGACTTGAAAAGGTGACAGATATTTTCAAGCACAATAAACTGTCAAAGTTCGCGAATAAATATCTGGTGTGGCAGGCCATCTGTACCTGTGGCTTGAAGAGCACCGTTTACATTGCGAGCGGAACCATCAACCAGGAAATTCATTTGAGCGAGTGCCTACAAAAACGCCTACTGCTTTTCCTGAAGCGACGCAATTGTTCCGTTCTATTTTGGCTGGATTTGGCATCTTGCCATTACGGAAAAAGGCCATAGAGTGGTATGCTGCCAACAACGTTCAAGTGGTGCCCAAGGACAAGAACCCTCCCAATCGAACAATATTGGGCCATCGTCAAGTGGAACCTTAAGAAGACTCAAAAGGCTGCTGTGAGAAACAGTATAAGGCAAACTGGCGTTCTGCAGAGAATAATCTGATGGCAGGTATTAAACGAAAGACCCGAAAATGAGCTAAATATTTCTTCTGTATTCTTTATTAACTGAAATTGAAAAAGAAAAATAATTTGACTTAATAATAAAAACTTTGATCGACTCACACACATTACTGTTTGACCAAATTTTGCTCGGAACACCCTTTATACTCGCCACCAGATTCCATACAGTATCCTCAGATACGCTAACGGTGTGGATTCTCAATGTTCTCTTGAAATCATCGATCCAATTTGCTTTCTTCTTAGTTTGAAAGAGTTTCCACTTAACCAACGCCTAGTATTTTTCGGGTGGAGCTCTGGACAGTTCAGCGGATGGGCTATTTTTGGCATGTACTTGCTCTCTTATGCCTTATACCATTACAGGACAGATTTTACATAGTGACAAGAAATCAAACCAGCCTGAAACAGAGCTGAAAAGCCATGGCTACTTAAAAACGGTAGCAATCGCTATTGCAGACATTCTTCCTCGTACACATCCGTGTTTGTTTTCAGTTTACAAACACTAAAAACGGTACATTTTTGGTAGTTAAAATTTCTTGCCGTTCGTACAAAATGTGTTTGCGCACTTCCACTTGTTGTACCACGGCATAAAGCTGAGAATTAAAGTTGTCATATAATTGAAACGTTTCAGCGATCCGTGAAATAATTCAAAAACCACACTAGAAGAATCTTGAAAATAAAACAATCGCGAAAAATTTCCCCTCGTTTAATTCCAAGCCAAAAGAGGCGGAGAAACGAAATGGTTTGCAATCTTTCATGCGCCATACAACTATGTTTTCAATCATTCATACAACAGGCTAGATTCAGGCATTATCGGGCTAAAATTTACATGAAATATCCTATTATTTTCTTCCAAATCTAGCATTCCTTTTGTGTTCACTCGATAACGCTAAAAATTCAATGCTTCTCTTTATGTGTGTAGATGGAGACTGGCGGAGCTAAACTGCAAGGCACCCAGCGGATCATAGGTTGCGAATTATGAACGACCTCCAGATATAGAGGTTAGATGCCAATTAAATATGCATCCCTGGACAATCAGCTAAGCAGGTTTAGCAGTTGCTGCACTCTGATGAGTTTCTTCCAAAATCCCACAAATATCAGTACACAGCCCTGTCAAAGCGAGTCACCCCACTGTAAGAGTCAAAGTCCAGGCCTTCACCAACCTGAGCGTCTGTTCTGCATGTCATGGACGGCTCAAAACAACGCCTGTTCTCCATGTTAGGGGCGGCCGATGATTGTGCTCGTGCCAGCGTGGGACTCTAAGCAGAGCTGTGCACGATGGTCCTCCGGGGAGACAAGGATCTGATGCAGGCCGTACCAGCCAGCCGTAAAAAGTAAGAGTAATGTAAGCACACGGTGTAAATACGGACCGGAACAATCGGCACGTACCCAAGCAACGAAAAAGGACTAACGATTGAAAACTCGGAACATTGGACTGTAGGTCTCTCTATTTTTTGGTCCCTCTATCATTCGGCGAAATGCAAAAGCGCGTGATTGGTTGATGGCCAATCGAAAACAGAATGTGCAAAATGATAATCAAAGGCCTTTCCTTCAACGTCAGCATAATCAACATGTACAGCCCTCAACAAGGAAGTCACGATGACGACAAGGACGATTTTTATGCGCACCTTGACCTAAAATACAACAGCTGCCCAAACCACAACATCAAAATCGTCATCTTAATGCTCAGGTCGCCCAGACGAAGGAATTCAGACCGATTATAGGAAAATTCAGCGCCCACCGGCTTACGAACGAAAACGGCCTCAGACTTATCGATTTTTCCACCTCCAAGAACATGGCCATAAATAGTACCTACTTGCAGCATAGCATCCCACATTGGTGCACCTGGAGATCACCACAACAGACCAAATCACAAATTGATCACGTTTTATTGATGGAAGACACTTCTCGGATATTATCAACATCATGACCTAACGCGGCGCCAACATCGATTCAGACCACTATCTGGTAATGGTCAAAGTTCACCAACGACTTTCCGTTCTGTACAACATTCGATACCGATGCGCGCCAAGGTATAATCTGGAGCGACGGAAGCTACCCAAGGTCGCAACTAATTACGCGCAAGGTCTTGAAGCAGCGTTGCCGGAAGAGGGAGAGATAATCGAAGCCACTCTTGAGGACTGCTGGACTACCGTCAAAGCTGCCATCAATAACGTAATGGAAGGCGCAATAGGGTTTGTGTTAAAAAATCGAAGAAACGAATGGTTCAACGAAGAGTGTTCATGCTGCAGCAAGGGACTCGTTATGGAGCGGCACAGACAGAAGCGAAGACAGCAAATCCATCTCTTCCGGGATAAGAAGCGTCAACTGTAGGAGTTCGAGTGCGAAGAAATAGAGCAGCTATATCGTTGTCAAATTACGCGTAAACTCTGCAAAAAGCTGAAACGTATCCCGTAAAGGCTTCGTGTCACGAGCCGTAATGAGTCGGGATAAAGATGGAGGTATCTTGATGAATGAACGTAAGGTGATTGGAAGGTAGAAGCAGCACTACGATGAAAACATGAATAGCTCAGAGGCGGAATACAAAGACAGCAGAAGGAATGGCTTCATCGGTATGGTAGACGAGGGTGACATTCCAGGATAAGTGAAGTTATGGATGCTATCAAACAGCTTAAGAATAACAAGGCAGCTGAGAAATATAGTATCAGAGCGGTACATATAAAAATAGGCCCGTATATGTTGTGCACTCTTCTGCATCGACTAATAGTTAGGATCTGGGATATACAACTACCGAAGCAGTGGAAAGAGGGAGTTACATGCCCAATATACAAAAAGCGAAACAAGTAAGAATGTGAGAATTTTTGGGTGATCACTATTCTCAACGCGGCCTACAAAGTGCTGTCTCAGATTATCTTCCGTCGTCTATCACCGCTAGCAAGAAGATTTGTGGGAAGTTATCAAGCCGGTTTTGTGAACGGTCGATCGACAACTGATCAAATATTTACGTTGCGGAAAATCCTCCAAAAGAAGATGTCAGGTGCGTTATCGAACTCGTTTGAAACACACAAAGGAATTCGACAAGGCAATGGTCTTTCCTGCCTCCTGTTCAACGTTGCGCTAGAAGGTGTGATGAATCGTGCAGATAACATGCTTCACTGACGACGTGGACATTGTCAGCAGAACGTTCCAGGTGGTAGCTGTTCAGTACACCAAGCTGAAACGGGAGGTGGAAAAGGTTGAATTGAAAGTGAATGCGTCGAAGACTAAGTATATGTTGGATGAAGGAACCGAGCGTGAGAGAGCTCGCATAGGCAGAACTGTGACAATCGACGGAAATGAGTTTGAGGTGTTGGATAAACTTGTGTACCTCGGATGATTGGTTACGTCGGATAACCAGTGCAGCCGAGAAATTCAGAGACATATTATTACCGGAAGCCGTGCTTACTATGGATCTTGAGATAAGATCTTGAGGGCTGGTAAACTTCATCCCCGTACAAAGTGTACAAATCGCTGATAAGACCGGTCTCTACAGGCATGAAACGTGGAAAATGCTCGAAGAGAACCTACAAACACATGAAGTTTTCGAACGACGCGTGCTTAGGACCATCTTTGGAGTTGTATGTGAAGACTGCGTATGGAGGACAAGGATGAACCACGAGCTGGCGCAGTTCTATGGTGAACACAGTTTCCAGAAAGTCGCTAAAGCTGGAATGGTACAATTGGACATGTTGTAAGAATGTCGGACAACAACTCCGCAAAAATGGTGTTTGCCTCGAATCCGATTGGCACAAGATAAAAGGAGCGCAGCGAGCTAGGTGGTTAAGTCGAGTGAAGCATGACCTTGAAAGTGTGAGACATTCGAAGAACTAGAAACAAGCAGTGGGAGATAAAACTTCAACAAATACTGAATCATACGCCCCCTTGATATCCAAGAATACAGAAGCCAATTATTTTGTTTAGCCAAAAGTCTCAACCCATTTGTTCAGATGGAAGAAAATCATTTGCTCCAACAACTTTCGAATACAAGATAACATCGCGATGGGTCGATAGGAGCTGTGGTCGGACGCAGGTTTGCCAGGTTTTCGGATTGCAATAACTCTCACCCGTCTCCAATCATCCCGTACAATGTATAGTTCCAGAAACTGATTAAACAACTTCAACATGCGTCTCTTAGCGACGTCTGGGAGATTCTTCAGCAAATTGAACTTGATCCTATCAGCCCCTGGAGCCGTATTGCCACATACAAGAAATGTGTGAGAGAGAGAGCGAGAGAGAGAGATTTCTACCATTGAAAAAGGTTGGCTAATCTCATCTATCGAATTCTCTGTTCCACGAGGAATCATCCGTGCCGGCACAGGATCTGGACAAACTTTTCGCGTGAACTTGAGTATCCATTGGTCCGAGTACTCCTCGCTCTCGTTGTTCGTAGTTCGGTTACGCAATCTTCGCGCCGTGTTCCAAAGAGTACTCATCGACGTCTCGCGCGATAGCCCGTCCACGAATCTTCGCCAGTATTCGCGTTTCTTGGCCTTGATAAGGCTCACAAGTTTGCGTTCGAGAGCCGTGTATACTTCCAAGTGCTCAGGTGTTCTACGTCTACGGAAAACTTTAAACGCGTCGGACTTTTTACGGAAAACCTCGGTGCATTGTTGATCCCACCAAGGAGAAAGAGGTTTCCTGCGAAATGACGTTCCTGGAACTGGTCGAGTTTGTGCTTGAAGCGCGCTGTCTAAGATCAGGTTGGAGAGGAAGTTATATTCCTCCAGCAGTGGAAGCCCTTTTATCGTTGTTACGGCTTCATCTACTGCTGTTCTGAACTTTGTCCAATCGATGTAACGGGACGTTGATTGATTTCGACGGATTGAACCCGGTGACAATCGAAATTTTTATGGGCAAGTGATCACTACCGTCGGGGTCTTCGGTCACATTTCATGTGCAATCTAACGATAATGAATTCGAACAAAGTGTGAGGTCTAATCTACTGCCAAGTGAGGTTTGACCAGCCAAACGTGTTACTTCTCCATTTTTAAGAACTGTCATATTGAAGTTGTCGCAGATGTCATATATCCAGGAAGACCGGTTGTCGTCTTACGGGTTTTTCAAGTCTAAACCGTGAGATTAAAATCTCCCATGATCAACCGTGGAGTAGGAAGAACCGAACAAATATCTGAAAGTTGTTTTTGGTTTATAGAGGCTATAGGAGGAATATACACAGGAGGAATTCAAAGGCTTTTATGTTAAATAACAGCCTGACATGCCACAATACCAGAAATTCGAGGAAAATTCACTCTATAGAAGGAATAGCACTTTTTGATACCCAAAAGAACTCACCCTCCCCGTAAATCGTCACGATCAAGATGAATTATGTTGAAATCATGAAAAGGATATCGATTTCGGAAGAGAGCCATAATTCATAAAGAGCGAACCGGAACAACCGGTATTGTGAGCTAGAAATTTGAAAGATTCCAATTTGAAAACAAGATTTCGACAATTCCACTGTAGAACAGTGATCAAATCCTCGACCTAATTTGGAAAATTATCCATCGAAGCAAATGATTGCTGCAATGAGGGGCCTCTTTATTGTCAATTGCTTCAAAAAAGTGTTCACTGTTGGCAGCATTGCCAAAACAATGCTTTTAAGAAAGTCTGCAATTTTCATAAGTGAGATCTTTTTAATGTTGAAAAAACATTCTTGAGTCGTTTGTTTACCTGTAATTTGTGGATGTAGGATTTGTAGACATCTTTCAAAATAGAAATATACACCGTGTCCAATATGTTCTCATACACTTTTTCCTTGCATTGGTGTCGTGCAACTACTCAACTTGCTTCACGTATGTGTTTGTGTAGTTTTGTACTATGTTTATACAAACGCTTTTAGGTTATGTCCGATTGTTTGCATTCGGTGTTTATCTTTTACCAACGATGAAGGAGTTCCGTTCTGTGATGATAAAAAAAGTTTTTGACAGGGGCCCCTGGGCGCTATTTTCAGAAATTTGAAAAACCTCGGAGTAAAGCAGGATTTTGTGTACCGAACCATCCTAGGGTACCATGGCACCTGCTCGTTCGATGACTGGAAGAGATTCGATCGTACTCGTACGGTGTGGACTGCACGAGTTGTTAAAGTGATCAGGGAACAAATTAGACGAAAACCACAGCGCTCTGTACGTAAAATGTACGGCGAATGAAAATGACCGCAGGGCGTCTAATATGAACCAATTCAAACCCGTTATCAAACGAATTCGGGACGAAATGCCGATTTACTTATTTACTTATACTTAATACTAATTTATTAACAATGAATTATTTTGAAAAAAAAACGAAATTATGAAGTTATGTCTTCCGCTCTCACTTACCCCGAATTCTCACTTGCCCCGGTATAGCTCACCTGGAAAGATTGAAAAATTAAAAGTTAGTAGGCAGGGCAACAGACAGGCTAAAACTAAATATGTTCAGCAAAAAAGTGCTCAAAGTAATCGAGTATTTTGTTGATGTTTGTGTTTGTTAATCTTTTTCTTGAAAATGTCCAAAGACAATATTATACAGGGTGCTGCAGAAAATAATGCGAAAATTTGTGCTGTTTCTTTAAAATGCCATTTTCAACTAATTCAAGCAATAATATCAAGATTTTCGGGTGCCGTTATCTTTATAAAGTCCTTTTAAACAAACTTATTCAATGTGTCCTCCAATTTTATTAGTAATATCATCGAGCCGACGCCGGAAGCCAGAGCATGCCTTTTGTACGTAGTCTTCCGACATTGACTGCCATGTGCGTGTTATAGTTGACTTCAGGGTTTTCACACTAGGGTGTGATGTTCTGCAGGTTTGTGCTTCAACATATGCCCAAATCGAATAATCCAACGGATTAAGATCTGGACTACTAGGGGGCCACAAATCTTTCGGCCAAAACTTCATGTTATCGTTCAACCATTGTTGGGTTCGACTGGACGTGTGACACTGCGCTCCATACTGCTGTAGGACAACGTTTTGGTCCTCGGAGAAGTTGGCCTTCACCCAGGGAGGCACTTGGTCCTTTAAAATACCGATATACACTTCGGTATTGATTTTAACTCCAGCATCAATGAAATCAGGCGGCATTTTTCAAACCGTTGGATGCCACCAAGCCAAACATCATAACACCAGCCGGATGTTTGGTTTGAAATTTGAATTTCACTTTTTCCGGACTGTTCTCCGTTTTCTGCGGTGAAATGAACCGGTCCGTGCGGCTGTTGGCCACAGCATCGATGCAGAAAAGAATTAGCATTGGAGAACAGGATAATCATTTTTTCCTTCTTCAACAAGGAAAGCAATCTCTTGGAACGAGTCACTCCTAGTTCCTTGACCCAATCCGTAATCAAGTGGCGTTTCACTCTGGCTCTGGAAGATGCATGCACGTCTTCTTTGATGATTCTTCGCATGGATTTGTCAAAAATGTTGGATTCCTTTGCATGTTTTCTTATGGAACGCACCGGGTTGCGAGCAATTTTTGCACGGACCGATTTGATCACGTTCGGCACCCTACCACCTTGGCAATCTCTTTCGGCATCTTCTGGCGAGCGACAAACTGGTGATCACTTCTTTCGCGAACATTTTGACGAATTTGCAATAAAACAAATAGAATGTTTGGATGCAGCACTTGAAAGTAAACATAAACAAATACACTTTCGACAGATATTAGTCACTAGCTACACGAATTAACCCAATACTCAAGTTTGAACATTTTCGCATTATTTTCTGCCACACCCTGCACAGGTAGACAATTTAGAAAAATACGTACATGTATATTGTTAATCATACTTTAAATTGCCACTCCCTTTTCCCATACACCTAATTGTTACTTCATTAAGCCGACCGCTAGTAATCAGATTTTTCCCTCCTAACTTTATTTTTAAGATTGCTTATGTATTTTGAAAATGAAAACTTGGCTTTCTTAATTCAATTGAGTTTGTAAAAATAAACTTACTCATGAAACATAGTTTGATTATAATACAAAACACTAAGCCGCTAAGCATTACAGCAAATCGTAAATTATAACAGTTTTGAGTGTGAATTTGGCAGATGCACCAGGCGTACTGTATTGAGCGTATTCCATCCTGATTTACCGTATATTTTGATGGCAGTGGCTTTTCATATCCCTTCAGGCTTTTGATAAAGCGAAACTTCACACATCTAAAAAAAGAATCATCAAATTGCCCTTGGTACATATCAATCCCACCATAACGCATTCCGACAAATGAGAGTCAAATCAAACATCCAAACTACCACCCATCAGCAACACGTTTCATTTTCTCACTCTCCATTAGGCTTCACTTTTCCTTAGTTTCCGCACTTCGCTTCCACAGCGTCGACGTTGTTGTCGAGAACGTCGTCCTTCCTTTCAGCTAACGAAGGCCCAGAAGGCGGAAAATATCCGGTATTCGCAATGAGTGTACGAGAAGAGAGCAAATGTTTTTCAACGTGTTTTCTTTTTCCTCTTTTTTTTTGCTCTCGTGTGCCACTGTCTGCCGTAACATAAAGAACCTCAAACGAAGATAAGGAAACGCGCCAGGAGGAGACTTTCATTGCCAATCCGGATTTCATATTCTGTTTTTAATGGCATTGATGTTCGACCTGGTGCCGACGGTTTCCCCCTTTTTCGCCGGCACTCCGCTCTGAACATCGCACCATTATGTCCTTCATCCCTTGAGCGTTGGCCATAAATGAGACAGGGTAGCGGGAGGAGATTATATTTTCTGCGATTTTCTTTTTCACCGCCAACATTTCAAACAATTTCGTATAGCTTAATTTTTCTTCGCAAAGCCAGGACTCGATGGCGTGCTGCGTCCGGCTTCGGCTCGTGGCGTGTATGGAAATAAGAAGATTCTCCTCTTCTTCAATTCCAATTTTCCAACCACTCCCGAACCTCATTATTCAGCTTATCTCTTATCAAATATTTACACTAAATTTATTTGCTTGCACTGAATTATTAAGCACACGAGTATTTTTCCGTTTGTCTGTGTCAGAGCGAAAGCGAAACTAACCGAAACAAACAAAGATGAAAAAACAGGAAATAGCGACACCAACAACATTGGGCGGAGGGAAAATGTGGTTTTGCGAAAAAAAAAAGTTTTCCTCCCAGTCCCTTGCGTCCTGAGTCCCTCGTCAATCCTTTGGCGCTGTGTATGTGTACAGGTAACAAGTTACTTTTCCGTATGCTGACTGAGAGGCAACAGGAAACGTTTGATGTTTGATGGAATAAAGTGTTAATGATTTGTTGACTTTGACGACATAAGGTCTGGAAAAGAGATGTTGCGATACAGCTCTCTTCCTGTTTGATATCGAATGGTTAAGAATTAATTATTTCATTAAGATATTGCTGATTGCAGTTAAAAATGGACTCTGACAAAAACAGAAAAAGTGTGATAAAAGTGCACGTTTATGTCAAATCGTTTCCTATCTTCAGTGAACTTATACCTTTCAGCATAAAGGATAAGTGCACCGAAGACAACAAAACGATTTGACGTAAACGTGCACTTTTATCACACTTTAAAATGCGCGAAAAGCACTTCTAGAGTCCAATCACAACTGCAACCAGCAATATTAGATAGATTTACATCAGTGAGGTTTTTTGTTTTCACCGTGAAGCAAAAACCGTAAAGAGCCCCATTAAAGCGTGTTCCAATCAAAATTTCGTCAAACAGTAGTGTGTGTCAATCGATCAAAGTTTTTATTAATAAGTCAAATTCCTTTTCTTATTCAAGCTCAGATAATAAAGAATACAGGAGAAATATTCAGCTAACCTTCCTTATTACCGAATGCTAATTGCCGGGTCTTTCATTTAACACCTGCCATATGATTTTGAACAGTCTCCTTGATGCCAGTTTGCCTTGAACTGCTTCTCGCTCACAACAGCTTTTTGAGTTCCGCAACAGCTTAAGGTTCCGCTATGGCACAATATTGATCGATTGGGCGGAGTGCTTTGACCGACGTGTTATGTTTACCGTCGTGATTTGGACTTACCACTTTCTTGTACGTCGACAGTCCAGCTCGTTTTTTAGCTCTATCCACGGTTGAAGGCACCACTCCCAGCTTCATTGCGACATATCGGACGGAGAGGTTGGGGCTCCATCCAAAACAGCGGGTAACTCTTTTAGTCGTCGCTGTGGCCTCTGGCTTTCGATTTTCCCCCGATCCAGCTTTGCTGGCAATGGTAACAGTTGATTTAGCCACATTCAACAATTTCCCCAACTTTTTTATTGTAGAGCCGTGAAAACCACTGCGACCAATTAGAGGAATATTGTGGCATGACCCATTTGATTTAGCAGATCAGTTTGCCCATCACAATTGTGATGTCATGGGCAGTGTCTGAGCCTGCATTTTGTCCCAGGTAGGTTCGACTTGTCTAATAAAGTCTATTACCTTACTGGGACTTATATACCAGACTTCATAGGGTTGTAGAAGCCCTTTTCCTAAAATTCGAAGCCGAGTTCTAAATAAAATGCTACAATCACAGAGCAAATGTTCTGAAGTTTCGCTTTCTTGTTGGCAAAATCGGCATTGTGGGTTTTCAAGTTTACCCATTTTTTCCAAGTGGTATCTACTAGGGCAGTGGCCAGTGAATAGACCGGTTATCACCCTCAGGTTATTTTTGTTTAATCTAAGTAGGTTTAGAGTGTTTTTTTCTCACTCGGGACTATGAACCTTTTTGCTTGTCGTGGTGTATCTGTGGTATTCCAGTTTGCTTTTACCATAGACATTTCCCACTGCTTAAATTTCATCTTTAGAGAACAATCTGCAACTCCACAGAATGGCTCCGGACCTGTGAACGCAGCGTCGGAGCCCTTCCTGGCCAGACTATCCGCTATTTTATTTCCCTCTATTCCGCAATGTCCAGGAACCCAGTACAAATTGACTTCATTCCCTCTGGCCAATTGCTTCAATAATAGGATGCATTCCCAAACTAACATTGACTGACATGTATATGCTTTAACTGCATTAAAAGCTGCTAAGCTATCTGAACAAATACAAATATTTGCGAATCTATACTTTCTCTTAAGGCAGATATAAACACATTCCATAATTGCATAAATTTTTGCTTGAAATACTGTTGGATATTGTCCCATAGGAGTAAATTGTTTCATCCCCGGACCAAAAACCCCACATCCTGTTTTCTTGTTCATTTTGGAACCATCTGTGAAAAACACAATAGAGCCTGGACGAAGACTTGGCCCACCTTGTTCCCATAAGTAGCGAAGGATCCCTAAATGGCCCACCAATTTTCCTTTTTGAATCCCGTCAGCTCGTATCATTAGTTGAAAACTTTCCCATGCTTGCAACTCTATAAATTGATGAAGTGGTAGTAAATTGAAGAGGGCATTTAGCGCCATCGATGATGAGCTATGCATTGCCCCGGTTATTGAAAGACATGCTAGTCTTTGCAGCTTACCCAGTTTTTTCTGAGCAGTTGTTTTTGGCCACCACACTAAAGAGGCGTAGGTAATTCTTGGCCTAACTATGCTGGTGTAAATCCATTTAATCTTTTTTGGACGTAGACCCCATTTTTTGCCAAATGTTCTTTTGCAGACCCAAAAGGCATTTATTCCTTTGTTAGTAACACTCTCTAAGTGTGAGCTCCAATTGAGTTTTCTGTCTAAAGTAACACCGAGGTATTTAACTTCAGTCGAAAACTCAATTGAAACCCCAGTTATAGTCAGTCTAGGCAACGATACCGTTCTTCAACTTGGCGTGAGAGTAGTTTGGATTTTCGCCATGCACGTGCAAAATTTTGATGCGTTGCTTCTCTTCCTTCGACGACATTTTGATAACTGAGGTGCTTATCTCAAAATCAAAATAGAGGCATGATGCACACATCTTCAAAATAAGGGGTGTACCAATTTTTTTAATGCACGTTGCAAGGATATGCGTCAAGTTTAAGTCGACCAAATTTTGATCGAAACACGCTTTAATAAAGGGTGTACGGAATCAAATTGCGACACTCACAAATACTCGGCAAAATTCGCCCGTTTAACCAATCATCTTCAAACTTTCAGGGAGAAAATAAAGCATGTTTGTTTTATTCAATTTCAATTCCATATCCAAATGCACGAACCTTCTTCTCACTACTCATAAGGTCCTGTATAACATATGGACCAACTTTTGTTTGCGTGGCAAACCATTTTTTCTTCATATCATCCTCCGATTTCACTTTCGGGTAATGGCCGAACCTCTTTCGGGTAATGGCACGAGGCTAAATCCGGCCAGAAAATCGTAAGACCATCGTGCGACCTCAGAAGAGGAAATAGACGCTTTTGGAGGCATTCCTTTAGGTACATCTACCTGTCCATTGGTCGTTCCAGTTGTCACAAATGGAGTGCTCCGCTTTCCACACGAGCATATTGCTTGCCAAATCATATATTTTTTGGCAAACTTTGACATCGTCTGCTTTCTAACGTCATCAAGGACATCGAATTTATGATGAGCAGTAAAAAACTGGAGCCCCGGAAGCTGCCGGAGGTCTGTTTTTACATACATCTCATCATCCATAACGAGGCAGTGTGGTTTTATCAGCATCTGGGTGTAGGGCTTCCGTGCACATGTTTTACCTACCATATTCTGCCGTTCATCGCGATTGGGCGCCTTCTGGACTTTGTACGCGTAGCCTTCACGTTTTTTCGCATCTTGCACGAAATTTTTGGTTAGATTCAGTTTCTTCGCCACATCTCGATCTGAATTGTTGGGATTCCTCTTGAAAGCTTGAACTACCCGCTTGTGATCCTTAACACTATACGAAGATCCATTTTTGCAATTTTTTTTTCTTTCCGATCGATAGTCAAACGTCCCAGCTTCCTGCTGATGGCACGATAAGAAAGATCCGAATTTTCGAGGTACGTGCGAAAAATTTCTTTGTACCACTGCTGTTCTTCCGACTCCATCTTCGCAACGATTGCACATCTGCTCCTGAAACTAACATAGCGTAAACAAATACACATTGAACTACTTCCACCAAAAATTTCAAAAGAAAATACAACGGGTAAAAAGTTACAGCCATTTAAAAGCGGATTTGCATCCAGTCAGTAAGACACAAGGTTAGGAATGAAATAATCTACTGCAGAGAACCGAGATGAATGATGATGATGATGATGATGATGATGCCAGTTTGAACGTATTTTTTCTTGCATAACCGTAGATTAACTTCTTTTGCGTAATGTAGCACTGAGAGCACATGCTGCTAACCCGAGACATACACATTCTGAGTTTTAATTGCCTGGATAATTCTCATGCTTGTTTGAAATTTCTATTTCATTTGTATGAGAGCCCCCCATAGAAAAAAATCCTGCCTGCCGAATTTGGTTCCATTTGCTTGATAAGTTCTCGAGTTATGCAGAAATATTTGTTTCGTTTATATGGGAACCCTCCTTTCCAGACGGGGCATAACAACCTTCTCCGGACCCAAAAACCCCTGCATACAAATTTTCATAACAGTAGGGATAATTCTCATATTTGGTTTATATTTGTGTTTCATTTATATGAATGCCAACCCCTCCTCTCCTACCATAAAAGAGGAGGGGTCTCGAATCACAATAGGAATATTTTTTGCCTCTGAAATCCCCACATGCCAAATAAGGTTCCAATTGCTCTATTAATTCTCGAGTTATGCAGAAAATTAAGTTTCAGCCTGGCATCTAGAATGGTCCACAAATTCTCGATGTGGTTGAAGTCCGGGCTTTGTGAGGCTATTCAGTGGTTTTATTCGACAAGAAGGGAAGAAAGACTTGGTCTTCTTGTCCTGTCCGGGTCGTTGTCCTGCTGATTTACGAACTTCTCTTCAAGACTCCTCTGGATCAGATTTTCTCGCAGGAAGTTGATGTAGAAATCTGCCGTCTTTATCCCATTGGTTATCACAAAGCTACCCACTCCACTCTACGAATAACATCCCCAGACCTTCATATTTCTGGTGTTCCTGAAGCTCCTCATTCGATCTGACCACACACGAACCCGCCGCTTCCGGTTTATAAGCTCGAATTTTGATTCGTCCGTCCAGAGAACCGTTTTCCAGAACTCTCTGGGCTTATCAGCATACTCAATAGCAAACCTGAGCCGTTTGGCTTTGTTTGCCTTGCTGATAAATGGATGCTTCCAAGCAACTTTTAATCAGCCCCTGTGCTACAAGACGGTGACGAACAGTTCGACCAGAAACTGTTTGCTGAAGGGTTTCCTGGATCTCACGGACAGTTACTTTTGGGTTTTTTCTTGACTTCATGCATGCTGTTGGTGTCCGTTCGTGTATCCGTTTTGCGCTTCCTGACACTGCACTGTGGGCAAAAACGAGCCAAAAAACGGATCTTTTACGGCCGCTAGTTTCAGTCACTTAAAATGAGCATTTCAAGTGTGAAAAATCACGAGAAATCGAATGAAGATGGTTTCAGCCACCACATGACACGGGAATATGTCCATGTTGCCCGATCCTCCCCATGATTATACCTCAAACTCATATGTCATTTAGTTTGATACATTGATGTCACCAATATAACCCTCATTTGCACTGTACTTATGTAAAATTATCCAGAGCATCAAACGAAGATAATACTGCTTTGATGCGACCTTTGGAAGTGGTCCATTTTACCCGAATTCCCCTCATACTTGCGGAAACTTATATAACATACGGTTTTGAGTATTGGACCCATCACTATTATCCCCATTTGCACTGTTCTTATGTAAAATTGTCCGCAGAATCCAATAAAGAAGAAACCGCTTTGGTTAGACCTTTGGAAGTGGTACATCTTACCCGAATTCCCTTCATACTTGCGGAAACTTATATAACATATAGTTTTGAGTATTGGACACATCACTATTATCCCCATTTGCACTGTACTTATGTAAAATTGTGAAAAATATCCGTAGAAGACAATATCAAAAAACACGCGATCCCGCCATGAAAATTATCTGGCGAGTTTTGCAAAAACACATTAAAAATCGCTTCTCTTCCCTAAGGAACAATCAATTTGAAGATAATGTGATAAAATTAGATCCGAGTTCCAAACCTTTTTGGAAACTCTCCAAAATTTTGAAGAAACCTTCCAGCGCTCAAAGAAGGTGATAAAATATTGTTAACAAATGTGGAAAAAGCTCAAAAACTTGCTAAGCAGTTTGAGAGTTCCCATAATTTTAGTTTGGGTCATACTAGTCTTACTTACTATTGAGAATCAAGTTGCTCGTGATTATCTGAATATTTCCTCCCAGGAAAATATTTTTGATTAATCCTGAGGCACCGATTTGGATGAAGTAAAATCTGGAACTAAAAAGTTCAAAAATATAATAGATCCAGGTGAGGTTGGAATTTTCTATATACTCATCAAAAAAACTCCCAGTGAGTACATTGTTTTTCATGGTAAAGTTGTTACAATTTTGAAGCCGAGAAAGATCTAGCTGAAGCTTCTAGCTACAGAATAAGTAAATTTTTTGAAAAGATAATTTTGAATAGAATGATGCTTCACATCAATACAAACTCAAATTTTGCTGATGAGCAATTTGGATTTCGCCATGACCATTCAACAACTCATCAACTCTTAAGAGTTACTAATTTAATACGCTCAAACAAATCTGAAGGCTGACATCTAGACATAGAAAGAGCATTCGACAGTGTTTGGTATGAAGGTTTGATTGCTGAATTGATAAACATTAATTTTCCGCTCTATATTATGAAATTCTTTCAAAATTATTTAACTGACAGAACTCTGCAGGTAAATTATCAGAATTCCAAATCTGATCGAATACCTGTTAGAGCTGGAGTTCCTCAAGGTAGCATTCTTGGACCGATATTAAATAACAATTTTACTTCCGACCTCCCTGATTTGCCTCAGGGTTGTCAGAAAACCTTGTTTGCCGATGACACAGGCATTTACGCTAAAGGAAGAAGTCTTCGTGTCATTTACAGGAGACTGCAGAAAAGTTTAGATATTTTCTCTTCTTATTTACAGAAATGGAAGATTTCTCCCAACGATTCCAAAACTCAACTTATAATATTCTCACATAAACCTAGAGCTTCTTTTTTGAAACCTAGTAGTAGTCACATACCCAAGTAACATTGCCAAAACAATCTGGCTTTATTTAGCTTCATTAAAGTTTTATAAACGCCACTGGAAATCAATTGTGTTTTATTATGGTACCAAGAGGTGCCAATAAAATTTATATCTTAGTCAGGTTCATGAGAACTTACACAGGTTCTTTACAACGATCTTGAAACCTTGTCTACTAAAATTCTTTTTACTCCTATCCAAGGTTTTATTTTGACTTTACGAACACGTAAAATGCTGTTTTTAAATGCCGTTTAAGGACTCATTCATATTATCTTATTATGGTCAGTTGAAAAAGCATTTAAGAACCATTTTGCTTCCAGTAAATGCATTAAAAGGCAATTTGGCATTGAGGGAAGTCACCAAACGACCAAATTGTTTTATAGTAGCCATTGCGAAGGTAAATTGGTTTTTATGGATAAACTGTGTTTATTTCTTGCAATCGCCATATTGAAATATAATAACTGATTGAAATTTGGAAAAATAAATACACCAAATACTAAAGGTATTGCAAATGAACTGTTGATCGGAGACCAATTTTGGCATTCTTTTAGATAATAATTTTCAAATTTTCAAGAAATTCATGATTAATTTATCGGATCTATTTGTTTTAAATTTCTTTATGTTGTATGTGCATAATATCCGAGGCGCATTATTCTATCATGCCAATATTCATCATAAAATTAAATGAGCATATGATTTAAACCATGACACGCTATATAAAACTTAATTTGTTTTGGATATTTTGCTATCAAAAAAATCTTCCCGCAAGACTAGAACTTTTTTTCCGATATTATTTACTGCTAGATGAATCAGAAGAGCAAAGAACCAAACAAAGCAGAACAACAAAAACGAAAGGGTAAGTTATGTCAGTGACATAACTGCAAAGTTGACGTAGGACTCCTTATTGATGTGAAGAAATTGATGTCATCGAATTAATAAATTTCTACTATATTTTATTTAGTCTAAAGAACCATGAGTGCGTGTGGCTTTACTATAATACGTCTGTCGAACACGGATGCACAGCGAGAAGTGAGTGGATAGCGAAAGTTTTTTTACTTAACATGTTTTATATTTCCAATTCATTTGTCTTACATACTAATTTTAACATTTTAAGTGTTTCAGCCCATTGGGCTTTTCAGCTTTGTTTAATTTTAAATTTTCTGTGTTTGGTGTGTTTAGTGTGCTATGTGTGTTACATTAAATTTTCAGTTCAGCCCTTGGGGCATTGTTAGTTTTAAAATTTGATAACCTACCTAATCTACAACTAAAACTATAATTGGAAAAACCTAGGGGTGGGGAACCAGATTCCGGATGATCTGGTGATCCGATGTCAGGCAGCGTGCCCTGTACCGATTGATAGACTCACTAAAGCGATCGTCGAGCATTTTTATCTCGGCCAGACGGTGGACCTCGGATGTTCTTGTCCTCGGAGGGGTGTTCAGGATCATCCTGAGGAACTTATTTTGAACACGCTGAAGTTTCAGGTGATGTGTTTTTGCGCAACTCTCCCAGATTGGCATGCCGTACTCAATGACTGGAGGTATTATTTGTTTATAGACAGTAAGCTTGTTTTTCAGGGATAATGTAGACCTTCTGTTGATCAATGGGTACAGTAGTTTCAACAGAACGTTACACTTTGTGACAGTTTTGTCAACCTGTTCCCTAAAAATAAGCTTGCTGTCTATGGTAATGCCAAGATAGACAGCTGATTTGGCCCATTCCACCGTTGTATTGTTCAGGCTTATTTTACAATCCTCAGGCGGAACAAGTCTGGGTGAGTTGGAGTGTGGAAATAGGATGACCTGGGTCTTCGCCGCATTGATACAGATCTTCCATTCGGTGAAATATTCAGACAGAACATTCAGGCTTCGCTGCAGTTTCGCGGTAAGCGCTCTTATTACCCTACCATTGTGGACGACTGCGGTATCATCGGCGAACAACGACAGAGATCCATTTTCAGGGAGCGGGGGTATGTCCGAGGTGAATAGATTGAACAGAAGTGGACCTAATATACTTCCCTGCGGAACACCGGCAGAGATCTCCTGACTACCGGAAACTGCACCATGCAACGAAACACTGAATGTCCTGTCCGTCAGATAGTTTTTAATTATCTTCACCAGAAAGGTGGGAAGATTGTATCGATGCAGCTTGTACACCAGGCCATCATGCCACACGTTATCAAAGGCCTTCTCGATGTCGAGAAGTGCCATGACAGATGATTTCGAAACAGACTTGTTCCGTCTGAGGATGTTACTGACTCGATTAAGTTGGTGAATAGTCGACCGACCACGTCGGAAGCCAAATTGTTCGTCGAGCAAGATGTTCAGCTCGTCGGCAGATGAAAGAAGCCGACGGTGGATCGCTTTCTCAAATAGCTTGGATAATCCTGAGAGAAGGCTGATGGGCCTATAGTTCTTGGAACATGAAGGATCTTTCCCAGGTTTCTGGATGGGTATGACTTTGGCTGACTTCCAACACGAGGGGAAGTAGCTAAGTCGCAGGCATTGGTTGAAAACCATTGCCAGATGGTTATAGAATTGGGGGCTCAGTTGCTTGAGCTCCAAGTTCAGGATGTTATCGAAACCTGGGGCCTTCATGTTCTTTGAGGATTTGATATAAGTCAACAATTCGTCAGCTGAGATCTCCAACTCCTCTGTGAAGTCGTTGGGGCTTAGATGGATGTTAGTAATAAGCGCGCTAACGGCAGCTTCATGTGGACTGACGATGTTTTGTCCGAGATTATGGGAGCTGACGAAGTGTTGACTTATCTCAGCAGCCTTCTCTGCTGGAGTTATCAACCGATCCTTAGAGCCATTGCTGTCTAATGGGATCAACGGTGGAATGGGCCTTGGCTTAGTTTTTAAAATTTTTGTCAACTTCCAGAACGGCTTAGCACAATCTGGGAGAGAGCGGATCTTGTTGGCAAAATTGTTATTTTTAAGGTCCACCATTCTGGCCTTAATAATTTTGGTCACTCGATTACAGTGACGTTTAAGCGTTGGCAAACCGGTTCGCTGGTATTGCCTTCGAATGGCGTTGCGCAATTGAATAAGTTCTTTAGTGGGTCTATCAATGGGTTCAGAGTCACTCACCTGATCAATCACCGGTACGTGTTGCTCCCGGGCCTGGGAGATCGCTTGCTCGATGCTCTGCAGCTGCCGCTCGATGTCATCAACGGAATCAAGGTGCATGTCGAAATTGATGTTGTCGTCAACATGTTGTCGGAATCTCTCCCAACTGGCGCGATGGTAGTTCCGTCTGGTGATTCGATGCCGGTTGATCGAGGACCCAACTTCAGCCACCACCGGATAGTGGTCCGAGCTGAGCTCCTGGTAAACGATCGGCTGGGCGATGTTGTTTCCCATGTTGGTGAGGAAGATGTCGATTGTCGAATGGACCCCGGATCGGCTCAACCGGGTGGGAGTATCCGGGCCCAGGACGGTGTAATGTCCCTCTTCCAGGTCTTCCTGTAGAATAATTCCGTTCCGATTCCGCCGGGTGTTCCCCCAGGTTTCGTGTTTCGCATTCATGTCGCCGGCGATGATGAACTGCCCCTGCCTCCGAGTAAGCTTACGGATGTCGTTTCGTAGGGCCGTTGTTGTTCCGTTGTTGGTACTGGCTTGCTTGGGACAATAGGCCGCGATGATGGTGATTGGGCCGACAGGAGTTTCGACCTCGACTCCGATGGCTTCGATGGACTGCAGCTGAAAACTCGGAAGCAGATGGCAGTTGATGTTGTAGTGCAGGGCGATCGCAACTCCTCCTCCACTAGAGCCGCTACGATCAAGTCGCACAATCCGGTATCCTGGGATGACGATGCTGATTTCCGGTTTTAGGTGTGTCTCGGTGACGATGGCGATGTCGATGGCCTTCCTGTTAAGGAAGTCACCGAGCTCAAGAGTTTTGTTCCGGATGGAACAAGCATTCCAGTTGAGGATGCTGATGGTGCGTTTACGGTCCATGTTTAAAAAGAAACTTCATCGTCACGGAGGTGGCGGCTTTGAGCTGTTCCTCCTTGGAGCGGCAGGAACGTAGTTGGCGGATAGCGAAAGTAGTCACCCTTTTGTTTTATACCCACAGCATAACAAATTTTTAATGTATGTTAAAAATCAATTTCTCCGGTTTGCTGCGAATGATCGACGGCAAGTTACTACCGGCACCTTCCGGTCTTGTTTTGTCTTCCATGCCACAACCGTCTGACTGTGACGAGTGATCAAAGTCTTTCTAACTACTAGCAGAGAGCTAGTGTCGAAAACTGAATTCAAATTGGTCTGTTTCGCGCACTATGTACTTGAGTTGAATAGCAATACCAAGAAAGAAGAGTCACGAAAATGTTGCACGAAGCAAAATTTACAAAAAGGGACGGGCCACAGTTGTAAAATCAGGCACCGGCAGCAAAGCAAATTTTTTTGCACCACTCGATGTCTTCTTCTTTTTTTAACATGGATTCGTCAATTTCGTTCGTTAGTTCTTTGTGATATACACCGGGACGCGGCGTTTAATGAATGCTATGTTCAGCCGTAACGCGGTAACAAGAGAAAACTTCAACCAAACTCTTTAGTAAGCAAGCTGGTCGTCCTGAAAAGGACGGATTAAATTGACGTGGGAGAAATAGTTTGCGATTTCCCTTCTTTTTTCGTTCAACTCCTCATCGTTGTGGCTGGCCATCTGCAGGTGGCGTGTGATGGCGTTGTCCATCGGCGTACTTGCCGAACACGTCTGTCGCATACGGATGCACAGTGTGAACTGATTGGTCTGTTGGTCGTTCCCACATGTTTCGCAATTGCTGACACGGTTAATGCGGCAGTATGAACCAATCAGAGCGTAGCGCAAATATGATGTCATTTTCGACCAATAGCTTTGTGCGTTCAGAAATTTGTGTGGGACGGGGAAAAGTTATTTTGAAGAAGAAGAAGACATTTGTTGCTCGTTTCCTATGACCTTGCTAGGGGAAACACATTTTTCAACCTGTTGATATGCAAATTTGTATGGGAGCAAAAGAAGGTCATTTTCAAATGAAAAATTGAACTACTTATAGTAATTGAACTTCATTTAAATTTCAATGCAAAAAATTTGTGAGTCTTTTTGATCAAATGGTGTATGAATGAAGTCATTCTGTTTAGTCGAACGAGAGTTATAAGCGTTCAAAAACCTTGCACTTTTGCGTAACGCTCTCATTTTTCAAAATTTTTAAACGGCACCTGGTATAGAAAAGAAAAACGTAGTCCTACGTTAAAACCAACCACGATATCACAGTGAAGTTTGACAGCTGTGGCCATTTGACCCTATGCTGGTTTTGATGGCGGCCAATAGGTTTTATGATGGTTCTCAAGTAGTCATAACTTCATTCACTATAACATTTTCAAAATCTTTATGGTCTGATACAGGTTTTGTAAATTTGTTTTCACAAACGTCTATAGACGTGGGCCACTTTGTACACATTTCGGCTTTAAAGATGCATAGAGGAGGTGTTGATGGACAAAAAAGTTTTGAATGTAGTTTTATCAACAAAGCCGGAAGAAGCGCTATACGGCTGGAATAAAACTTAAATTGTTACTTGGGTATAGTGACTATAAACGGTGTTCCAATTTCTTGGTCAAGTCAAGTGAAATACCTTGGTCTGGTACTTGATCAAAAATTAAATTTCAAAGATCACATTGAAGGCATTCAAGCCATATGTAATAAATGTATAAAATGTTTATATCCTCTTATAAACAAAAAATCAAAACTTTGTCTGAAGAACACACTACTAATATTGAAACAAATTTTTAGACCGGCCATGCTTTATGCTGTTCCAATATGGTCTAGTTGTTGTGCTACCAGGAAAAAAACACTTCAAAGGATTCAGAACAAAGTTCTGAAGATAATTTTGAAGCTGCCTTCTTGGTACAGTAGTAATGATGTACATAAAATTTCGTATGTTAAGACTTTGGAACAAATGTCCAACAAAATAATAAAAAAAATCAGCCAAAAATCGTTGCAATCTTCTTTTGCTGATTAATTCCCTTTATGCTTAGTTAAAATTAATGTTACTATGTTTTTAGTTTTGAGATTATTATTTTTATGTTGTTATATTGTTATTGTAACTACACGCAGGAAAACCTGTTTAAAATACTGAACTGCTGAGACATGATCAATGTGAACAAAATTAGGTATATATTTTAACACCTAAGGTTAATACATTACGGTAGAAGTTAGAGCACCAGCAAAAAAAAAGACCCAGTATATGAGAGAATTTCAATAAATGATGAGGTCAGCTCTTTCTTTTGCCTATCAGTGTATTTGTTTTTTTTTTCTTTTTTTTAAAGTGATCAAGTGAAATGTTGCATAAGAGGGCTGCAAAATGGTGAGTCGCAAAGTAGCGTGCGTCCCCGCAACATAGCTCTGGTCTCATAAGTTCCTACCTCATGCTTCCACGGGTCAATAGATGACATATACCGCCAGCTAAGGGTTGCGTAGTTTGCTGGAAGTGCAGCCTGGGCATTGTTGTCCTTCTGACTTCAACTAGATTGAGGAGGTGCGGCTTAAACCCACGTTATGTTGAGATAGGCTGATTTTTAAAGTTTGTTTTTAGAAGGGATCATACGACGGATTCTACTATATTTTGTTTTTCCTTCTTTATTTAAACAAATTTAATGATTTAAAAACTAAATTGTTTATGATCCTTAATTTTCTATTGCACAGATATAAAGAATTATCCATGGGCTTAATAGGATTCAAAAGTTATCGGAAAATTCAAATTTCCTTCCTTTTTTTCTCTTTTTTTTTGTGGATTTGTTAAGTTTCCCTTTTTGCGCAGTAATCATAACCAAATGAAATTTATTTAGGCGTACTGTTTGCTTAAATTTTCTTTGCCATTCTGCTGGGCTGTAATGAAAGAAAGTTTATCACCAGGTTGCCCAGCATGCTGAGAGAACGCCCCACAACAACGTGGTTGCTTCGCGCTGACAGCAGCAGGCTACAGGCCATGCTGCAGGTGGCAGTGTTGTTAGGAAAAACAGTTCAATGAGCCGTTCGGTTGGATTGTAATCAGTTTTAGCTCAATAACTTTTTCCACAATCGTCGGATCGCTTTGCGGTCTTCGAAAAAAATTCCAAGAGGAAAATTTGGTTCACTTATTTTTAGATGGCAACCTCGCCAGATTATTCTACATAAAAGTAAGTTTTCCCATATAAAATCCTATGTAAAATTAAAACCTCGAACGCAAAAATATAGTTTCACCGATCGAGCTGAAATTTAGCACAGTTATGAAAAGACCCAAAAGGCTTCCAAAAATCAAAAGGGAACTGGAATTTGAATTTTGACCCAGGCTAATGGGCACCCAGTGACAATAAATACAACTTGCGACTCTTCATCAAGTTTAAGTTCATGCATCCTAGCCATAGACACTGCTACTTTTTCCGTACACAAAACTATTAATAAGTCAAAATCGATTTTCTCACACATTAAAGCCTTTAGAAATAACAACATATCTGAATTCACTGTGCATTTTCAAATTTATTCATTTTCTATTCCCAAACTCAATTAAAAATTCTCGAAATTAAACAAACTCTTGCCGTCTTCTACATTTTAGAGGCATACAACAAGCAATAAAATATTTCCAAGATTTTCTTCCACAAATATTTTCTGTAAACCAATCGATTCTCAAGTGGAACAATTATTTTATGCTATGGAATATAAATCTGTCAACAATATAACAAAAGATCAGACATTAAAATTTGTTGATAGAAACTCCGTAACCCAATCGTGTCTCAAAATTGCTCAGTAGTTCCATCTTATCCCACTTTTATGCTAATTTCACTCATACAAATCTTGTCGTCATAATCCTCAGCACTTCCTGTAACAAGCACAACGGTACCCCCTACGATTCCTAGTCATTTATCATTTTTATTATTGTCTCTAATTTAACATCCCTGAAAATCTAACCCTGCCTAGAGGTAGCAGAGCGCTGGAAATTGTGGAAATGAAAGAGTGCCAAATTCTGTCATCCTAATCCCTTTGTATTTAGCATGAATTATACCATTTCACCGTTCCACCGCACCTCGATCTGCTGCGGCAGATGAGTGGATTACGAGTCTGGGATTTAAAAATACAAAATTTTACTCTGAAGCAAATATCGACCGAAAAGGAACCCCTTCACAGCACCAGCGTGAGCGTGATCTATCAATAATGGCAGTTTGGATAGAACGGTACGTGGATGTGCCGAAAATAAGCTGAACGCGTCCAGAAGAATAACACAGATGGAGCGGAACAAATGAATTGATTAATCGAAGATGAGACAACTCAAGTGCAACTTGGGTGAATTGCGACGTCTTCGCCGGTGAAGCACGCGGCGATGAGAAGTTCCGGAACAGAGCGTAAAATAAGCGAAGCAAAAAGTTGCTATCAAGCGGCGATCAACTCGAGTGAATGGGTTGAAATAGACTGGGAAGGGGAGGTGTGAAGAAGCTGGAAATAAATGAGTAAAAATTAAATGAAACAAGATGATTGAGCAATAATCAAAACGTGGACGTTTGGAATGAGAATGAGGAATGTTGTGTTGGGTGATACCTTGATGATAGAAACTGGAGTTTCTAAGAGAAGAAGCTAATTGATTCAGTTATTGTTCTAGCATACCGTACTAAGCAAGCTCAATGAGCCCCGTATTCCCCCATAGTAGAACTAAACGATTAGCCGCAGAAAAAAATGATGAAGCGGTTTGAATTCGCGAAATGAATGGGCAATTTCTCCTTCTTTCGCCGTATCACGGCTACCTTGTTAAAATGAAAAGGAGATAAAGTCATCCCTCGCACAAAGACTTCAGGGGAAAAAGTGAAGTTCGTTCGCAAACGTCAGATATTTTTATTTGATTTTTACGTATCATGCAGCTCTGTAAAATCCTTTGATATCTGATGACGCTCTCATGCTCTTTTTACATACTGTGACCCGGATTACGTCGCAGTTTATGAAATTATGAATGATACGCTTCAGTGGCATAAAAAGCCTTCTCGTTTGCTTCTATCCCTCTCATCAAAGACAACGCGTGGTTTCCCTTACAGACAGGAGAATGGCAATACGACAAGAGCTATATCAGTACTTATGCTATTACAGCGCCAAGAAGCTAAATGGAAACTTCTAACCATGTGAAAAAGACGTACGCACATGATGATGCCGAAAAGAGAGAACTTTTTAAATCTTCGTAAATTAAATTATTCTGAGGGAGAAGTTAGGTTCCCATGTAGAGTAAGTGGCTAGGATTGTTTTTATTGGGTTACTTCCAAAACGGCACTAATAACAACGAATGGCGCAACAATTACACCTCATGTTGAAGAACTCAGTTTCCGAGAAGATTATGACCAAATTTCATATTCCGGAAATTATTCATAAAACTTGATGTGCTGCTGGCTGCAACCGGGCGCCTTTCTGCTTGCTACGAATGGTGGAACAAAACGAAATCGTAATCATCATCGCAATATTTGCCATGTCGTGAGCCAAATCCTTCTGATTACCGTCGCCACCTCGTCTCGAGCGCCCTTAATCGCTCAATCTTCAAGTGTCAATAAACAAAGCATTGTAAAATCGTGAGAATCAGGTCCGTGTTTTCAGCTTATTATTTGTGTTCGTTAAAATTGTACAGCTGAAACGATCCGCTATGGGTAATTCCAAAGGATGATACAGTTCTTAATACATTTGGTCGAGTCATTCGTCTAACCTTGGAACCGGATATCAAATGCTCAACCGGTGGGCATTCGTGAAACATTGCACGCGTGCTTTTTCTGCTCTGGTGTAATTATCTACACACAAAAAAGCGTTTATTTTAAAGCTGACAAGATGATCGATGGTGTGTGATTAACGGTTTTGGCTACCACTGTTACTTCTTCACAAAAGTCCCTTGATAGTGAAAAATGAAAATTTTAATAGGTAATAAATTTTCAGTTTGTGTGTTTTTTTCTACAAATTCTATTAAAAAAAGTAGTTTGGCTTGTAGTATGATTGTAGTTAAATACCTCTAGAAAAAACATGATTAAAAACAGTTTAATTTGTTAGATGTCATTCTGTGTTTTTGATCATTCAGGTGCAAACAGCCCTAATATTTTTTTTCAAGGGAACGTTGTCATTATCATCAAATCACTGTCAATGAAAATCCCTGTGTGCAAACAATGAATAGTAAAAAATGCGTAAACTAAAAAGTGTAAGAGAAAATTAAAAATGGAAATATAACTAAAGAAAATTCCCAAATTGCAGCTCAACATGCTTTAATATCAATTAAACTAACAAACTACTCAGATTGCTATTTTCTGTCTACAGTTAAAAGTTATATTAATAACACAGGTGATGTTCACAATATTTTAAAGATTGGACTCGGAAAAAATGCGACACTTTGTTTAGGGTGTAACTTTTTATCACGTGTATGAAAATTAATGAAATTTTCGGTAATATTAGTTTAGAGTGTAATGTTGAAAAATGATCGCAGCAAGCCGTGCTTTGAAACTGACGTGTTTTGTTTTTGAGGCGTCGTTTTCGCGAAACAAAATATCAAAATTAATTCGTAATTCAACTTAAACAAACAGTTAAATCATAACAATTCCGCGTGTTTTGTGTACGACGTAGTGAATATAATCGTTTTCCTCCCAAAATGTGTAATGATCGGTAGCATTTCCCCATTTTAATAGTAATTTTTTGCACCCGGAGGCAGAGTTAAATCTGCTTTGTTTTGTTTGTTGGTGCTATTAGTATTGTGCCACCGGGGTAAAAAAGGTTGAATTCGAGTATTTTTCCGCTTGGTCGCGAGTGTATTCATGATTATTAGCAGTTTTGAAGTCGCTATAGAGTCGCGTCATAACGAGGGATTTTGATAAATGGCAGAGTGTGAAGTGAAAAAAAGAAGACTAGTGCAATGTAAAAAACGGCCTCGTGGTCTACAGAGGGATGATTTTTTTTTTCATTCATTGCCCAGTGATTGTGATTTTTCAAGTTTAATGCCTACTCGAAAGTGTTTTTACCTGCGATTTTCATTGTATTTCATTTGTGCAAGGAGTACGAAATATATTTGTGCTGTTCCACGCAAAAAGGATGAAGTGGAAATATTTGCCGAATAGTGGAGAGCTTCTCCTTTAGAGACATAAATGCATCCTTTAGCATCACAGGGTGGCCTTCTAAATGAAGACTGTACATCAGCAACAATTTCCGGTGAGATCTTTCCGATTATAACTAAATTTAAGCGATTCTACTTAATACGTACCATCGTCAAAACAATATGACTTGATGATGGAAGTGTATGTACAATACTAATTTCCGTTTGATGTTTGTATTGTGTCTATGCGGGGCTGGTTGTAAGTTAAAGTGACCTCGGAATGGACGTGAGTAATCACCTTCCAACTCCCGGGCTAAAAATGTTTGTCGTGTCGACAGAAGTTCGTTTAGCTGCACACATTTTTTTTGCATAAAAACACTGCCGGACGGTGGGCGTTGGATTATACATACACACACACACTAGTTTAAAGTGTTATGTTTATGTGTGCAAAATTTTATTGCGATCTCTCAAGTATTTTTCAAGATGTATTCGAAACAAGAAGAGCTACGCCAGCATATCTTGGGCGCGGTGATCGATAATCCTGGTCAATCGTCCAGATGGATCGGCAGAAGGCTTAGAATCCCCCATTCCACTGTGTCCCACGTTGTGAAGATGTTCCAGAAGACAAAAACCATCGAGCGGCGCGCTGGAAGCGGCCGAAAACCGAAAACGGAATACCCAGAGAAGGCGCGGAAGATAAGGCATTACTTTAAGAATAACCCGATCCTTTCCTCCCGAAACGTGGCCAAAAAGTCAATTCGTTGAAGTGGTTTGTCCAGCAGACCATGAAGCGGGCTGGGCTACGTGTTTTTAAGGTCAGGAAGGCGCCAAACCGGACTGTCAAGCACGGTGGCCAAATTGCGTACGCGGAAGCTGTACCATGAGTGGCTGGTCAAGCCAGGCTGTCTCGTCATGGACGACGAGACATATGTCAAGGCGGACACCAAGCAAATCCCCGGCCTCGAGTTTTTTGTCAATACGTCCCGCAAAAAGGTTCCGATAAAGTTCCGGAAGAGAAAGATCGACAAATTCGCGAAGAATTACCTGTTGTGGTAGGCGATTTACGAGTGCGGACGGTACAGCAAGCCGTTCGTTACAACCGGCACCATAAATGGGCAGATTTATCGAGAGGAATGCTTGCAGAAGCACTTGCTGCCCTTCCTCCGCTCTCGCCGTGGTCCTATGCTGTTCTGGCCGGATCTCACTTCGTGCCATTATGCCAAGCCTGTAATGGATTGGTACGAAGCGAAGGGCGTTAATGTGGTCCCGAAGGAGGTGAACCCGCCAAATACGCCAGAACATTATCCGATCGAAATTTTTTTTGACGATAATGAAGAAGAATTTGAAGAAAGGCGGAAAAACATTCAAACCCGATGAAGCTTTCAAGACAAACTGGGAGGAATTGTGTAAGGAAGATGGACAAAGCCTCGCCCAAGATCTCATGAGCAGTGTTAAGAGAAACGTACGGGCATTATGCTAGATGGAGGAAATTCAATAAATAAATTATACCAAAACATAGCTAAAATATTGATATTTGATCCCTGACAATTTAAGAAGTATCCGATTTAATATAAATTTTTGGTGATAATTTTTGTGCATCTCATTTTATTCCAAATCCAGTCTTTATTACCTCTACCAACAAAAAATATTCAAAAAGTTACCAAACACTGCGTTAAACATAACTCCCCCCTCATCTTAACTCATTTTTGAAAATAAATAAAGACGACTCGTGAATATCTTCGATATCTTTCATTTTAACTGTCATGCGCCATGCAATGATTCGACATCATTAATTTGTTTGGCACAAAACCATTCACAAATGTGAACAATTCTGCACGATCTTGAAGACGCAAAGAATTATATCTTAAATTTTCCAATGCATTTACCCAATCCATTTGCAACTTCATTCTCGCTGCAGGTACATCATTATTTCTATCAGTTAGTTAGTCATATCTTAGATTTGAGTTGTTTTATCATTACTAAAATACTATTATTAGAGTAAGACTCCTTGCTGTAAATTTTTGGAAATATGATCGTACTTTTGCCTTTATACAGTCCATCATGTTCAGAACATATCCTAGACAGTGCTGACTAGTTTTTCTTACAGTCTCACATGTTGTGGGCTACTGCACCTCTCTTCTTGAGGTTCCATTTGAAGATTGCCCTGCCAGCTTCGATTGGTCGCTGTTAAGGGCAGTTTGGTGGGATGATAATTTTTCGATGCTATCAGAAAACCACTGTAGAGTTGAGCTGACATGAAGAGCATTGGTCAAACCCGGCAAGCAAAGTCGTGGTACCTCACGCCTTTGATGTAGTAAAGGAACCTACTCTACAAGCACTCGTTCCGCTTAATTTCAGTATTTATTGTTCCTTTTGTGTCGCCGTATGTGCAATTTGCTTTCGAAACAAGCACCGGCTCACCAATTGTTTCTGTCGCAACAGTCGTATCTATAATTGGGACACTCTCCTCAACCGATTAGGTGTAGAATTAAGGTTCCGTCAGTGTACTGGAATAATCTTTCACGTACGTTACGTCGTCTATCAAAACACATTGGTAGAGATTGCGGTTGTACAGCTTTAGGGCCCTTATTTTGGCACGACACCTTTGATCCAGAGATTGCGTTAGTACTCTCTATTTCTTGTATATCTTCAAATCGTTTATATACTCAATCCGCTGGATCATCTTGATGCGGGTCTGTCCTGTTCTTGACCAAATCACGAGTAGAGGCTGATTTGTTCACCTGAATAGACCCGACGACCTTTTGGTTCAATTAGAGCTAGCTGGAACCGGGTATTTGTCCATTTCTCGGAAAATCCTGAAGGGTATACTGCTCACTATACTTCTCAATCCCTCGTTTTACACTTGCTGCATGCAATTTGATCTTCTTGGCCTTCTGATTGTATGGTCCATATTTTTCAGTACACAAAGTGTACAGAATTATCTTTTATTCTTCAAGTTTAATCCACGACTTTTTGCAAAAAAAAACCATAGTCATAGTGTACCGTTGAAAATCCGCACACTCAAAATTCATTCTAAAAATTCGAGTATTTATCCGACTATCACGAAATTTCCAGGAAGTAGAACCCCAGCCATAAGGTTCTGCACGATCTCAGAATCGACTTTTTTTGCATACAACCCATGTTTTCTTCATTTCTTTAACATTCTTCACCACTTTAGGCCATTTAAGAAACTATTCTCTCATAATGGCCCAGTATTTTTCTATTGGGCACAATTCCGGAGTGCTTGGAGGGTCCTGATCTTTTGGCAGGAAATCGATATCATTCGCCTTATACCACTCTAGCACGTCCTTCGTGAAGTAGATCATTGGACCGTCGTGAGTCTTCAGGAGAGGGAGAACCCGCGTTTGGAGACACTCTTCCAAATTGCGGTAACGAAAGGTGTACTCCGCTTTCTGCAAGTACAAATCGCTTGTCAAATTAAGAAATTCTTGGCAAACTTCGACATCTTCTGTGTCCGGAGTCGCATACAGGTTTCCTGAAATCTGATTGAAGTCCGCTTTCACAAATGTTCCGTCATCCACTACGCAGCAGTGTGGTTTCTTGAACTACGAGTCGTACAACTTCCGGGCACGGTTTTTTGAGACCGCATTCTGTTTCTCGTCACGGTTTGTGGACTTCTTTCGTAATCCAGTTCGAGTTTTGGTATTTTGCACTAAAGCCTTGCAACTTTTTGACCACATCACGGACTGAGGCGTTTGGTTTCCGTTTAAAGGCCCCAATCATGCATGTGTGATTATTCTTGTTGATCTGACGGCTTTTTCCGGATTTTCGCTTCCGATCAACAGTCAGACATTTTTCAAACCGTTTTATAATACCAGACACCGTGAAATTTGCAATATAAAAAAAAATTCCAATGGCACGATGCGACAGATCCTTATTCTAAAAGTACTCGTGCAAAACGTTTTTGCGCACGCACTGTTATTTCCTCGTCATTTTGAAAACGTTTGCGAACCTAAAAAATCAGCTCACAGAGTGTAAACATTACGCATTGAACGATGTCTAAAATTACGCACATGCGCTATCTTTTTTACACACTTTCATCCACTCGCTCTTCAAATCCTTGTCGTTTTTGACAACCTTCTCTGTTTTCCTTCATAATCACCCAGAATTTTTCTATTGGGTGAAGTTCTGGTGAGTTTGGATTTGCTTCCTTCAGCACAAAAAGAACATCGTTGTCTTCGTACCTTTCCATCACAGATTTCGCGCAATGATACGATGCCAAATCCGTCCAAAACAAAGCGTCACTTTCATGGAACCGTGGAAAGGGCAGCACGCGGGTTCTGGAGTATTCATCTTTTTTTTCTTTTTTTTGCCCGTTGATGGTGCCGGTCGTTATATATGGCTTGCTGAAACCTTTTTCATTCAGAACTTCTCCGCAACATGCTAATGAAAAACTCCAGACCAGGGGACTGCTTGGCGTCCGCTTTAATTTACGTCTCGTCGTTCATTACGATGCATTTCGGCTGCATCAACATTTGGCCACCGCATTCTATTTATCGATTCGGTTAGCTGCCTTCCTTACCCTGAAGACATGAAGTCCGGCTCGCTTCATAGTCTGTTGAACGAAGAATTGACCTTCTTGTCCACTTCCAGAATCAAATGGTTCGGATTACGCTTGAAGTAATCCCTCACCTTCCTTGCGTTCACGGGGTTGGTCGTCTTTGCTTTTCTTCCGCTGCCAACTCGCTGGTTCTTGTTCCTGTTCCTGTTCCTGTTCCTGTTCCTGTTCCTGTTCCTGTTCCTGTTCCTGTTCTTGTTCCTGTTCCTGTTCCTGTTCCTGTTCCTGTTCCTGTTCCAGTTCGTGTTCCTGTTCCTGTTCCTGTTCCTGTTCCTGTTCCTGTTCCTGTTCCTGTTCCTGTTCCTGTTCCTGTTCCTGTTCCTGTTCCTGTTCCTGTTCCTGTTCCTGTTCCTGTTCCTGTTCTTGTTCTGGTTCTGGTTCTGGTTCTTGTTCTTGTTAAATATTGTCACAATTTGTCCGACAAAAAAATATGGATGATGTCGTGGTAAATCAAGGTCGTAGAAAATCCACAAAAAATATTCAAGAAAACCTAGACGACCCAGTGGCGAGCTGCCAGCGGAAGAAAATGCGAAAACCACCAACCCCGTGAACGCAAGGAAGATGAGGGATTATTTCAAGCGCTACCCGAATCATTTGATTTGGTACGTGGCCAAGAAGGTCAATTCTTCCGTCTGGTTTCTCCAGTAGACAATATAGGAGACCGGATTTCATGTCTTCAAGGTAAGCAAAGCACCTAACTAATCCGATAAACAGAATATGATGGTCAAATCCTGCGCCATTTGTTGTCTGTTGCATTTTATGCGAGTACAATCTTTACAGCAAAACATCCCAAGCAACACATATTAATTCAAAACTATTTTCCGGAAATTTAATTCCGGAATGATCCATTATCCAGAATTCCCTTTTCTATTCCAGAAAATGAATCATAGCGGGAAAACACCTTCAGAGAAATGACGGTAAACTACATTCTTCTTTCTTTCTATCTTAGCGTTTCAAACCTAATGCTTTCATAATTAGCTAATTGCTTGTTCTCAACTTAGTGTTCGAAATGTACTTTCACAGTTATTAATTGAGAGCTTTCGATGCCAGGTACCATTTGTATGTTTGTGTGGTAAATACAATCATGCTTAGAAAATTGAGGGATTTTCCATTGTGAAAAATTCCTAGACCATACCGGGAATTGAACCCTCCCACCTCCAACAGTTGGCCTACAACAACATACCTTGAATTAAAACAGTGAATTTCTTTCTTTATTGCATCCTTCAGTAATTGAATTTATTTACCATTACTTTTATCAGAACTTTTCAGTAACCATACATAGAACTATAACAGAAGAAAAGCCTTATAAAACAAATATTATTGTGAAATATTTACCTCTACGTATAAAATGTTCATTTGCTATATTTTAGGAAACTTTTGAGAGATAGATATCTTCCCATTACTATTTTTAAATTAAAATAAAGCGATATCAAATTCATGTGAAATGCTCATCTAGTACCATGGCAAGACAACAGTATTATAAAATTGAAATAGAAGAAGTCAACGTGAATGAGAGAAACGTAACACAACCGAAGAAGAAGTAAGGCGAAGCGGACAAAGTGGACGAAAAGAAGTCGAAGAAGAGAAATGGAAGAGCAGAAACACAGGTAGTTGAAGACGTTGAGAAACAGATGGAAAATAAATGGAAGAAGATAAGCAAAAGAAGAAAAGTGGAAGGAGGAAAAGAAGCGTAACGGAGTCAGTGGAAGAAGAAAACCGAAACGGATACAGAAATTGAACCAAAGCGGCTGGAGTAGAAAATGAAAAGCAGAGGAAATTGAAAGGGGCACAACGGAAGAAGCAAAGCAGTGGAAATAAGCGAAATAGAAAAGTGAAATAGAAGAAGACAACGTGAATTAAAGAAAAGGTACACAACCGAGGAAGAAGAAAAGCAAAGCGGATAAAGTAAACGAATAGAAGTCGAAGAAGAAAAACGGAAAAGCAGCAGCACAAAAAGTCGAAGACGAAGAGAAACAGAAGAAAAGAAATGGAAGATGATAAGCAGAAGAAGAAAAATGGAAGCAGAATAAGAAGCGTAACGGAATCAACGGAAGAAGGAAACCGAAGCGGATAGAGGAAAAATTTAAATACAGATGAAATTGTTGGAGGCACAACGGAAGAAGAAATTTACTGGAAAGAAGCCAAATAAAAAAGTGAAATAGAAGATGACAACATGAATGAGAGAAACATAACACAACTGAAGAAGAAAAGCCAAGCAGAAGAAGAAAAGTGGAAGGAAAAATAACAGAGATAAGAAAAGCAGAACCATCGCAAGAAGCAGGAAAAATTTGGAGCAAACCAGAGAAGAAACAGGATAAGTAGAAAATTAGATGAATAAGGGTTGAGAAGGGTGGAATGAAGTGAAGTGGATTGATATAAGTTGTGAATATCAGAATTTCGCAAAACACGAATGCACCCTTCTGGTGTAACGTGTCATTAGTAAATTTAAAAAAAAAACAACTTTATCATTTTAAAAATATATGATTGGTTCCTAACGATACGCTCCAATTGAATGGACAAAACATATAACTATTCCAAAGACATAACTGAGTAGATACTTCAAACGTCGTCGTTTTTGCTGAGTTGAAATAATAAACATTTGATTACATTCAAACAAAACTATACAGGATTTTTTTTGTGCAGCTTCAAGCACACATATTTTCAATGTCCCATACATATTTTGAGATACAAAGCTTCCCCCTTAGACAATATTAAGTAACTGATATAGTACAGTATAAGGTTATACACATTCTTATGACAAATGCTGTGCAATTCAATGCCAAAGTTACTTTGCCGAGAGCAATTTCAAAAGCAAGGCCAAAACACATCTGACGCCGCCGTTCACAAAGGAATGCACAATCGAGTAAACCTCAATATATGATAACCGTATCTGATGCTAAATTGGACATAACCAGACTCTTTTTTTTTTTTGAAGCCCGCTGAAGACATGCAGCAGATGCGCGTATCGTGAATGCAGTGTACGTATTCCAATTTTGCGGATGCCACCGAGAGCTACCGGTAGTACGTGTCGCTTCTACTGCAGTTTAGACTCCCCGTGTTGGCAAAGTTTTTGCATCGCTGTGCTCGGTCTCATTGTTCTCTAAACCATCATTATCGCCCTGAGAGTCGTTGAGTAAACAAACTAATGCAGGGATCTAAATTTTCTGAACTTTACGGAGATTATGATTTCTGCACGATTCATAGAACGATTTGCAGCAAAGAGATCACAATTGAATGTTGCACGTTGCAGTTCCAACAGCTTGTTAAGTATGCATACATACTGCATCTGGGTTTTCAGATGTTGTAAGGATAAGCGTATTATCTAACGGTGAGTATGCAGGCAGTTCTAATCAAGCGTGCGCCATAATTATGACCCTATTAATTTCGAATTCATTTGATGCAGCTACCGAATGCGAATCCCAACGATTATCTATTATGAAAAGCACTTACTGGTTGGCCACAAACAAAGTGAACACAAAATCGTGATGCTATTGCTATTAGCTTCGTAGTGAAGCAATCAATTGACACTGACATCGATTATTTATGTTGTAGCTTCAGGCCAACTGATGATTGTTTTGTTGTTGTTGCTCTATTCTTTAAGATTAAAATAAATATTTTGAAGATACTTTAGGCAAGTGTCATATCGTGGCTTGAGTACGAATATGTTATTATGTTGATTCATGCCCTCATCATGAAAGTGTAAAATTCCATGATAATTAATCAACTAAATGACCCGTGTCGTGAATTCCGTATTGCTAATGCCAATGTATTTGTTATTGTAATTAAGTAGAAATTTTCGTATTAATAATTGCAATAAAAAAGGTACATTTTTCAGATGGTGATAAAGGAAACACTAAGACAGATAATTGCTTTTGATAAATTTCTCATGGAAGGTAATTCTTTAAGCTTACTTGTAAAAAAAATCCTACGCCCTTCCGAGTGGCCTTTCGACAGTTAACCGGAGCATTCGCCTTGGTGGACGAAAACTTGCGTGTACGCATGTTTTGAGTTCTTTCTTCGTTTTATTTATCAATTCCTTCTCAGTTTTTACGACAAAATTGTTGGAGAAGATCTTACGCTTCAAGTTGGCCTAGAAATTCTCGATAGGAGCTGGGTTCATCGACTTGGGTACCACATCGTTATTCAGCCGCTCCATCTCTTCCATCGATCGCTTTGAATAATGGGCCAGAACCCCGCGTCTTCGCCCTAATGGTATTTCTTGATGAACGACGCAACTTCCGGCAGGCATTTCGTACTATAAATTTACCCGTTCACGGCTAGTCCGGAGCGAAAGCAGAGCGGCTTTGACATCCCCTTCTCGCAGATTGTGGTGTGAGGAATGAACTTCACCTCGGAGCTCACTTCCTTCGTGGGGGAATCCAGGATGAGATAGGTCTCGTCGGCCATCACCACCACAACGTTCGCTGGATAAATCGAGTTGACCATCTTATTCAGCCGCTGCCGCTGCATCATTGCCTGCAGCTCCAAAACCAGTGGACGCGACTTCCGCTTCCTGACATGTATGTTCATGTTCGCCAGGTACTTTTTCACTGTTTAGCCGATTGAACCGACCTCCCGACCAAGCTCACGCAGCGATGTAACCACTTTTCCCTCGGTCTTCCTCGTCAGCATCCTTTGGAGCTCAGAGTCTTCGGCCGTCCGGAACCGGGCTTTCTTTCGATGCTCTGATTGTTGTTTGTGCCAAGATGTTGTAGATGCTGGAACGGGCGTATCAGGCGTCCACAGAGTGCCGCACTATGTCAGTTTTCGATGCGGCGGGGTGCCGTTCTTCTGAACGCATCACGGATAGAGTTGCACTACTAGAGCTGTCAAATTTTGTCTGCTGACTCATGGGTTACTATGATTGATGCTGCATGGGTAGTTTTGTCAGTGCGGGTGACGGTAAACATAATTTGTGATTGTATTGGCATTGTTTTTATTGTTGATCCTTTGGTTGTGACCTTCATTATCGAAGAAAAGAACTTCCACATGTTTCAAACAATGTTTAAGTATTATCAAAGTAATCCCAGAATAAACAACCGAAGTTTAATCGCATCGAAAAACGTCAACACAAATGAAACATATTATATGATAAAACCTTGTTTTGGAGCCCCAATTTTTGTTTTGAAAAATAAAGTTTCAAATAATTCAATGTTAAAATTACATGACGAAGATTCACTGAAAACGTATCACCACACGTAAAAAAATCCATGCCTAGATCCATGAACTGCAGTCATGAATTCGAGAACAAGCAAAAATACACCGTGAACTGAATCACGTATTCATGAACTAATTGACGTTTAAAGGGAAAAATCCTGAAAACGTGAACTAGTTCATGGTCCGTTTTCATTTTCGGGAACGCTTTTTTTCTGTGCAGAAGTAGTTGTATGACCTATTCTAATAGTACGTAAAAACTTATCTTACATTACTTCAACTTCTATCTGACAGAGAACTATAGTCTAAAACGCAAAATTTTTAGACAAAAATCTATATTTCAAATACAGGGTGCAGCAGAAAATAATGCGAAATAATGCAGAAAACCTTTTTGTCAGAGAACAGGATTATCATTTTTTCCTTCTTCAACAAGGAAAGCAATCTCTAGGAACTAGACACTTTGCAAGTTTTCTTATGGAACGCACCGGGTTGCGAGCAATTTTTGCACGGACCGATTTGATCACGTTCGGCGTACGTGCAAAGCGCGGAAGTTCGCTTCGCGGGTTCCGCTGCTTAGGACCATCCTGCAGGAACTTTTTATGTGGCACCCTACCACCTTGGCAATCTCTTTCGGCTTCTTCTGGGCGAGCAACAAACTTGTGATCACTTCTTTCGCGAACATTTTGACGAATTTGCAATAAAACAAATAGAATGTTTGGATGCAGCACTTGAAAATAAACATAAACAAAAACACTTTCGACAGATATTAATCACTAGCTACAAGAATTAACCCAACACTCAAGTTTGAACATTTTCGCATTATTTTCATTCGCACCCTGTACTTGTAGGACAAGATGGCAGAAGTAACTAAGGTGTTCTATTTTTAAAGATATGCAAGAGCATCTTTTCATTAACTATTATAATGCTTCGGCGAAAATTGAAATATCTTGATTTTAAGCTTGAGATCAAGAGATGGTCTTCATATGGATTCTGAAATAAAAACATCCATGGTTAGAATCGCACAAGCAAAATGTATATTGCTTTTGTTTGAGTACATTTTACCTAACGCTCTGAGTCCTTTAACCAATATCAGTTAAATGCAAGTTCACCTCAATTTGCGTTTATCAAATGTAGTTATCGAGTTTGAGTAAAACATAGCCGAATTTGGATAAACCTTCAAAGCATACAGGCTGAGTGTGAATTCCTGTCAGTTAAGTATATAAAATGCGAAGTTTGCATGAATTTTAATTTTCAATGTTTTCCAGTTTGGCATATCTTTATACTTTCTCTTACTTTAGTTCAGTTCAAATTAGTCTCCCTTTGCGTCACAGCTGGCATGCATAATATCTTGATGCACGTCATTCCATATTTTCACCAAACGTTTCTTAAAAGTCTCACGGTTAGTTCATTGGTTTTCTGCAGTTTGCCCAGCAGCCCCACGAAAAGACGTCGAAAAGATTTAAATCAGGTGCTTTCGACAAAATGTATTCCGCAGATTTCATGTGTGAACAGGCTGCCAAATCAACGTTTAAAAATGCCTGAACTAAAAAAGCAGCTTACAATGATCATCTTTGATGGGGGATTATGGTCGTCCTGCGAAAATCTCACACGCACATTGCAAGATATAAATTACTAGAGAGTGTTTCGATCAAAATTTGGTTGACTTAAACTTGACGCATTTCCTTTCATCGTGCATTAAAAAATTTTGCACACCCCTCATTTTGTGCGTATAGCATCATGCCTCTATTTTACGTTTGAGATTACTACTTCAGTTATCAAAATGTCATCGAAGGAAGAGAACCAACGCATCAAAATTTGCACGTGCATGGGCGAAAATACAAACTCTCACGCCAAGTTGCCGAAATTGTTGAATGTGGCTCAATCAACTGTTACCAACGCCAACGTATTCAAAGTGTTCGGTGAACGTTTGTTGACAGCCAGGCAAGCTGGATCCGGGGGAAATTTAAAGCCGTAGGCCACAGCGGCGACAAAAAGAGTTGCCCGCTGTTTCGAGCGGAACCCCAACCTCTCCGTCCGAGATGACGCAGAGAAGCTTTGAGTGGCGCCTTCAACCGTGAGTGGAGCTAAAACACGAACAGGACTGTCGACTAAGAAGAAAGTGGTGACTCTAAATCGCGACGATAAACAAAACACATCGGCCAGAGCACGATCGCGAAAGTTGTACACGACGATGCTGACGAAGTTTGATTGCGTGGTACAGGACGATGAAACTTACGTTGAGACAGACTTTAAACAGCTTCCTGAACAGGAGTTTTATTCGGCAACCGGACGGGGAAAGGTGGCAGATATTTTCAAGCACATTAAACTGTCAAAGTTCATGAAGAAATATCTGGTGTGGCAGGCCACCTGTACGTGTGGCTTGAAGGTTGCTCTTTACATTGTGTTTACATTGTGACCAAAACCGTCAACCAAGAAATTGAACTGAGTGAGTGCCTACAAAAACGTCTACCGCCTTTCCTGTCGACTTCCGTTCTATTTCAGCCGGATTTGGCATCTTGCTATTACGAAAAAAAGGCCATGGAGTGGTATGCTGCCAACAACGTTCAAGTAGTGAGCAAGGACAAGAACCCTCCCAACACGCCAGAGCTTCACTCAATCGAACAATATTGGGCCATCGTCAAGTGGAACCCTAAGAAGGCTCAAAAAGCTGTTGTGATCAAGAAACAGTTCAAGGCAAACTGGCGTTCAGCGGCGAATAAAGTGGACAAGGAGACTGTACAAAATCTTATGACAGGTGTTAAATGACCCGGAAATTCGCATTTGGTAGAATGAAAGTTTAGCTGAATATTTCTTCTGTATTCTGTTTGAACTGAACTTGAAAAAGAAGAAGAATTTGACTTATTAATAAAAACTTTGATCGACTCACACACACTACTGTTTAAGCAAATTTTTATCGGAACAATCTTTAGGAGTTTTAAGTGTATTCCCTAAAAACTGATGAAAACAGCCACCCCTGACCAATCCGTTCCCTAGCTAATGAGCCATTTAAAAAACGAAAGGGTAAGTTATGTCAGTGACATAACTGCAAAGTTGACGTAGGACTCCTTATTGATGTGAAGAAATTGATGTCATCGAATTAATAAATTTCTACTATATTTTATTTAGTCTAAAGAACCATGAGTGCGTGTGGCTTTACTATAATACGTCTGTCGAACACGGATGCACAGCGAGAAGTGAGTGGATAGCGAAAGTTTTTTTACTTAACATGTTTTATATTTCCAATTCATTTGTCTTACATACTAATTTTAACATTTTAAGTGTTTCAGCCCATTGGGCTTTTCAGCTTTGTTTAATTTTAAATTTTCTGTGTTTGGTGTGTTTAGTGTGCTATGTGTGTTACATTAAATTTTCAGTTCAGCCCTTGGGGCATTGTTAGTTTTAAAATTTGATAACCTACCTAATCTACAACTAAAACTATAATTGGAAAAACCTAGGGGTGGGGAACCAGATTCCGGATGATCTGGTGATCCGATGTCAGGCAGCGTGCCCTGTACCGATTGATAGACTCACTAAAGCGATCGTCGAGCATTTTTATCTCGGCCAGACGGTGGACCTCGGATGTTCTTGTCCTCGGAGGGGTGTTCAGGATCATCCTGAGGAACTTATTTTGAACACGCTGAAGTTTCAGGTGATGTGTTTTTGCGCAACTCTCCCAGATTGGCATGCCGTACTCAATGACTGGAGGTATTATTTGTTTATAGACAGTAAGCTTGTTTTTCAGGGATAATGTAGACCTTCTGTTGATCAATGGGTACAGTAGTTTCAACAGAACGTTACACTTTGTGACAGTTTTGTCAACCTGTTCCCTAAAAATAAGCTTGCTGTCTATGGTAATGCCAAGATAGACAGCTGATTTGGCCCATTCCACCGTTGTATTGTTCAGGCTTATTTTACAATCTTCAGGCGGAACAAGTCTGGGTGAGTTGGAGTGTGGAAATAGGATGACCTGGGTCTTCGCCGCATTGATACAGATCTTCCATTCGGTGAAATATTCAGACAGAACATTCAGGCTTCGCTGCAGTTTCGCGGTAAGCGCTCTTATTACCCTACCATTGTGGACGACTGCGGTATCATCGGCGAACAACGACAGAGATCCATTTTCAGGGAGCGGGGGTATGTCCGAGGTGAATAGATTGAACAGAAGTGGACCTAATATACTTCCCTGCGGAACACCATGCACCATGCAACGAAACACTGAATGTCCTGTCCGTCAGATAGTTTTTAATTATCTTCACCAGAAAGGTGGGAAGATTGTATCGATGCAGCTTGTACACCAGGCCATCATGCCACACGTTATCAAAGGCCTTCTCGATGTCGAGAAGTGCCATGACAGATGATTTCGAAACAGACTTGTTCCGTCTGAGGATGTTACTGACTCGATTAAGTTGGTGAATAGTCGACCGACCACGTCGGAAGCCAAATTGTTCGTCGAGCAAGATGTTCAGCTCGTCGGCAGATGAAAGAAGCCGACGGTGGATCGCTTTCTCAAATAGCTTGGATAATCCTGAGAGAAGGCTGATGGGCCTATAGTTCTTGGAACATGAAGGATCTTTCCCAGGTTTCTGGATGGGTATGACTTTGGCTGACTTCCAACACGAGGGGAAGTAGCTAAGTCGCAGGCATTGGTTGAAAACCATTGCCAGATGGTTATAGAATTGGGGGCTCAGTTGCTTGAGCTCCAAGTTCAGGATGTTATCGAAACCTGGGGCCTTCATGTTCTTTGAGGATTTGATATAAGTCAACAATTCGTCAGCTGAGATCTCCAACTCCTCTGTGAAGTCGTTGGGGCTTAGATGGATGTTAGTAATAAGCGCGCTAACGGCAGCTTCATGTGGACTGACGATGTTTTGTCCGAGATTATGGGAGCTGACGAAGTGTTGACTTATCTCAGCAGCCTTCTCTGCAGGAGTTATCAACCGATCCTTAGAGCCATTGCTGTCTAATGGGATCAACGGTGGAATGGGCCTTGGCTTAGTTTTTAAAATTTTTGTCAACTTCCAGAACGGCTTAGCACAATCTGGGAGAGAGCGGATCTTGTTGGCAAAATTGTTATTTTTAAGGTCCACCATTCTGGCCTTAATAATTTTGGTCACTCGATTACAGTGACGTTTAAGCGTTGGCAAACCGGTTCGCTGGTATTGCCTTCGAATGGCGTTGCGCAATTGAATAAGTTCTTTAGTGGGTCTATCAATGGGTTCAGAGTCACTCACCTGATCAATCACCGGTACGTGTTGCTCCCGGGCCTGGGAGATCGCTTGCTCGATGCTCTGCAGCTGCCGCTCGATGTCATCAACGGAATCAAGGTGCATGTCGAAATTGATGTTGTCGTCAACATGTTGTCGGAATCTCTCCCAACTGGCGCGATGGTAGTTCCGTCTGGTGATTCGATGCCGGTTGATCGAGGACCCAACTTCAGCCACCACCGGATAGTGGTCCGAGCTGAGCTCCTGGTAAACGATCGGCTGGGCGATGTTGTTTCCCATGTTGGTGAGGAAGATGTCGATTGTCGAATGGACCCCGGATCGGCTCAACCGGGTGGGAGTATCCGGGCCCAAGACGGTGTAATGTCCCTCTTCCAGGTCTTCCTGTAGAATAATTCCGTTCCGATTCCGCCGGGTGTTCCCCCAGGTTTCGTGTTTCGCATTCATGTCGCCGGCGATGATGAACTGCCCCTGCCTCCGAGTAAGCTTACGGATGTCGTTTCGTAGGGCCGTTGTTGTTCCGTTGTTGGTACTGGCTTGCTTGGGACAATAGGCCGCGATGATGGTGATTGGGCCGACAGGAGTTTCGACCTCGACTCCGATGGCTTCGATGGACTGCAGCTGAAAACTCGGAAGCAGATGGCAGTTGATGTTGTAGTGCAGGGCGATCGCAACTCCTCCTCCACTAGAGCCGCTACGATCAAGTCGCACAATCCGGTATCCTGGGATGACGATGCTGATTTCCGGTTTTAGGTGTGTCTCGGTGACGATGGCGATGTCGATGGCCTTCCTGTTAAGGAAGTCACCGAGCTCAAGAGTTTTGTTCCGGATGGAACAAGCATTCCAGTTGAGGATGCTGATGGTGCGTTTACGGTCCATGTTTAAAAAGAAACTTCATCGTCACGGAGGTGGCGGCTTTGAGCTGTTCCTCCTTGGAGCGGCAGGAACGTAGTTGGCGGATAACGAAAGTAGTCACCCTTTTGTTTTATACCCACAGCATAACAAATTTTTAATGTATGTTAAAAATCAATTTCTCCGGTTTGCTGCGAATGATCGACGGCAAGTTACTACCGGCACCTTCCGGTCTTGTTTTGTCTTCCATGCCACAACCGTCTGACTGTGACGAGTGATCAAAGTCTTTCTAACTACTAGCAGAGAGCTAGTGTCGAAAACTGAATTCAAATTGGTCTGTTTCGCGCACTATGTACTTGAGTTGAATAGCAATACCAAGAAAGAAGAGTCACGAAAATGTTGCACGAAGCAAAATTTACAAAAAGGGACGGGCCACAGTTGTAAAATCAGGCACCGGCAGCAAAGCAAATTTTTTTGCACCACTCGATGTCTTCTTCTTTTTTTAACATGGATTCGTCAATTTCGTTCGTTGGTTCTTTGTGATATACACCGGGACGCGGCGTTTAATGAATGCTATGTTCAGCCGTAACGCGGTAACAAGAGAAAACTTCAACCAAACTCTTTAGTAAGCAAGCTGGTCGTCCTGAAAAGGACGGATTAAATTGACGTGGGAGAAATAGTTTGCGATTTCCTTCTTTTTCGTTCAACTCCTCATCGTTGTGGCTGGCCATCTGCAGGTGGCGTGTGATGGCGTTGTCCATCGGCGTACTTGCCGAACACGTCTGTCGCATACGGATGCACAGTGTGAACTGATTGGTCTGTTGGTCGTTCCCACATGTTTCGCAATTGCTGACACGGTTAATGCGGCAGTATGAACCAATCAGAGCGTAGCGCAAATATGATGTCATTTTCGACCAATAGCTTTGTGCGTTCAGAAATTTGTGTGGGACGGGGAAAAGTTATTTTGAAGAAGAAGAAGACATTTGTTGCTCGTTTCCTATGACCTTGCTAGGGGAAACACATTTTTCAACCTGTTGATATGCAAATTTGTATGGGAGCAAAAGAAGGTCATTTTCAAATGAAAAATTGAACTACTTATAGTAATTGAACTTCATTTAAATTTCAATGCAAAAAATTTGTGAGTCTTTTTGATCAAATGGTGTATGAATGAAGTCATTCTGTTTAGTCGAACGAGAGTTATAAGCGTTCAAAAACCTTGCACTTTTGCGTAACGCTCTCATTTTTCAAAATTTTTAAACGGCACCTGGTATAGAAAAGAAAAACGTAGTCCTACGTTAAAAAAAAAGACATTAAGAGCATTTATAAGAGTGCATTAATACATGTTGTTTTAGTTTTCACGAAACTTACATTATATTTTAATGAGAGTGCAAATTTCATTGACTTTGCAAAATATAAGTAAATTTCACATTACACAAAAGAAATATCCTAAAATCGTTGACAACATTTTTACTTCTGCTTGCTGACAAAACGGCTGTTTTATGCACTATTGGTTCTCTTTCTTCTTTCCCAAGGTAACAACAGATCGTTAACGCAAGTTGTGGCTTAACAACAAAATTTATTGCTACTTTCCGAACAAGTGCACTAGTCAACCCCAGGTGTCAAAATAACTCCATATTGTCCTATCAAGAGGAAATCACATGGAATGTCGTAAGAAGATACAGATACTGTTGAAATTGCTGTGGAAATATAGAACCAATCAACGAGCTGACAACCGATTGCACTAAGACTGAGGCGTGCATGAGCACAGTTTTATGGGTGAAATTACATACCAACACGTTTAAAACGTAGTTCTACGCCAAAATACAAATGTTTAAAAATAAAATTACGAACGAAATTCTAAATCAAAACAAATACAAAACCACATAACTATTTTTTATGAGGAGTACCATCAGCAACAATGTTCAACACCATGCACCTGCAGCTGATCATTATCTCATAAACGCACAACTCCCAAATGGTACCGCATAGCTGTCATCATCATTCGTTTCGAAATAAAACAAACAATGCCTTAAAAGCAAGAGTTCTAGCAATTATTCCGCGCAAAAGGCAATAATGTCTCACCGTCTTTGATTTATTAATTAATAAATTTGCGGCGAGCCGAGTCGAGCTGCTTCCTGGGCCTACCAGCGTTGTGCCGAGTGGAGCGATAATACATCATCTGCCACCTCCACCGATGGAAGTTTGCTCACTTTAAATGCAAAAATCTTTTGCATTACAATTGCACATCCCATTCCCCCAGCGTGTCCGAACCTATCGATGTGGATCATTAAACTGAATGTGGTGCGGCCGTTGTTGGATGGATGACAAAAAAAAACGAAACAATTAACCGCCCTCGAATACCCACCCGCTCTGGCCTGTTTTCATGGAGAAATGAATGCCTCGTTGTAATCGGTTGGAGAAGCAAAAAGTTGATAGCTTCCTTTGACCAGAAGGAATACTCATGAATGGATGGAAAATGCAAATGGGAAATCTTTAAGCATGCAAAAGGCGCGACTGTGGAATAATCGTTTTGCAATTAATATTTCATAATACGATTAGCCGAACAAGCTAAGGGCAAGGGCGGCTAAGGATGAAGCAATAACGACAACAAAAGAACCCACAGGACTGGCTGATCGCAAAATGCGTCGTGACAGAGGGGGGCACCTGATTGATATGCATGACACGCATGGTGTGATGTCATAACGTGACGCGTGAAGTGTTTGTCGGCGTGGCCATGTGGAGTTGGCCTGAAACTGAGGCATAAGGACATTCTTCCCAACATATTATTGACGACAAAGTGATGTGCTGAAGGGATGTTAGAATGGGCTTTTTTTAAGAAGAAAAAATCCGATTGAGGTATGCAAAGTTGACGCCTAATTAGGAGAACCGGTTTATCAATTTGCAATGCGAACTTCCATGTAAGAAGTTAATAACCGAGAATAAGTTAAGAAATGGAATTATATTATGGTTCCAGATAGTAGAGATAGATATCTGACACACCACAACCATCAAGCGACTTATAAAAATCGCAATCTAGTACAAGGGTCGGCAATAAGAGTGGTCCTCTTAATTGAACAATAAGCAGAAAATTAAACCAGCCAAATACTAATTAACCACCTTCTAAAAGCGTTTCAAATAAAAATTTAAACTCACTTATAGGGTAACAATTCATCCCAATCTCATGCTCCTGTGTTCATCCTACATTGTATCACGTATATCCCTTGCGGCGCGTCAAGCCAACCAGTTCAGCGCAAGGGAGTTTCATTCATATTAGAATCGTGTTCATAAATTTTATTCACTTTCAACTAAAGGGTGTTTCGATCAAAACTTGGTCGACTTAAAACAAAATTTGTTTACTCCTCATTTTGAAGATGTGTGTGTAGCACATGCCTGTATTTTTATTTTGAGATTACCACTTCAGTTATCAAAATGTCGTCGAAGGAAGAGAACCAACGCATCAAAATGTTGCACGGGCATGGCGAAAATCCAAACTACTATCACTATCACGAAAATGTTGAATGTGGCTAAGTCAACTGTTAACAACGTATTAAAAGTGTTCGGTGAATGTTTGTCGACAGCCAGAAAAGCTGGATCGGGGGTAAATCGAAAGCCGGAGGCCACAGTGATGACAAAAAGAGTTGCCCGATGTTTCGAGCGGAATTCCAACCTATCCGTCCGAGATGCCGCAGAGAAGCTGGAAGTGGCGCGTTCAACCGTGGATAGAGCTTAAACACGAACTGGACTGTCGACTTATAAGAAAGTGGTGACTCCAAATAACGACGATAAACAAAACACATCGGCCAAAGCACGACCGCGAAAGTTGTACACGACGGTGCTGACGAAACATGATTGCGTGGTACAGGACGATGAAACATACGTCAGTGTAGACTTCAAACAGCTTCCTGGACAGGAATTTTATACGGCAACATGACGGGGAAAGGTGGCAGATATTTTCAAGCCCATGAAACTGCCAAAGTTCGCGAAGAAATATCTGGTGTGGCAAGCCATCTGTACCTGTGGCTTGGAGAGCAACATATACATAGCGACCGGAACCGCCAACCAGGAAACTTATCTGACCGAGTGCCTACAAAAACGTGTACTGCCTTTCTAGAAGCGACACAATTGTTCCGTTCTATTTGGCTGGATTTGGCATCTTACCATTACGGAAAAAAAGGTCATGGAGTGGTATGCTGCCAATAACGTTCAAGTGGTGCCCAAGGACAAGAACCCTCCCAACACACCAGAACTCCACCCAATCGAACAATATTGGGCCATCGTCAAGTGGAACCTTAAGAAGACTCAAAAAGCGTTGTGAGCGAGAAACAGGTCAAGGCAAACTGGCGTTCTGCGGTGAATAAAGTGGACACGAAAACTGTACAAAATCTTATAGCAGGTGTTAAACGAAAGACCCGGCAATTCTCGTTTGGTAAAAAGGAAGCTCAGCTGAACATTTGTCCTGTATTCTGTATTCACTGAACTTCAAAAAGAAAACAAATTGGACTTATTAATAAAAACTTTGATCAACTCACACACATTACTGTTTAACCAAATTTAGATCGGAACACCCTTGAATTCATTTGGACAAAAATAACTCTGATTGAAAATAAAAATTTACCCATGTCAAATGACACGTCAATATTGTCAAAGTGAAATATTGATCTCAGCTTGATTTATCATAACTAATCACTAGTTTAAACCTACAGTGCTCAAATTTTTGGTGCCAAATTAAATTTATTGTGTTGAGTGCCTGAAAAGAGCTGAAAAACAATGTGCGTTTCCGAAATACGTTGGACTTTCTAAAAAAAAAAGGGGTGGGATATATCTGGGATATTACCGCAAAATTCTCGTAGGACCGCGTTGGTGTATAGTAATAATGGTATTGTTCATATAATAAATAGATACCATAACACATACGGTCTAAAATTATTGAACTAGGTAATTTGAGTATTTGGGTACATCTGAAAGTTTGATAATCTATCAAATCTTAAAATCCAACTCCTTGCAATTATTATGATTACTGTACGCGACTATATCCTAGCGTTGTAGCATAGACAAGAAAGAAGGGAGTCACGAAAATGCAGAACGAAGCAAATTTAATAATAGGGAACGGTTCGCAATTGAAAAATCAGACACCGCCAACAAAGAAAAGTTATTTTGAAGAAGAAGACATTTGCTACCCGTTTCCTACGACCGAGCTAGGGAAAACAAATTTTTCGACCTGTTGATATGCAAATTTGTATAGGAGCAAGAGTAGGTCATTTTGAATTGAAAAATTGAACTTCTTATACTAATGGAACTTCTATCAAATTTCAATGCGAAAAATTGGTGAGTTTTTCTGATCAAATGGTGTATGAATGAAGTCATTCTGTTTAGTCGAACGAGAGGTTTAAGCCTTCAAAAACCTTTCACTTTTGCGTAACGCTCTCATTTTTATTTTTTTTTGAAATGACACCCGGTATAGAAAAGAGAAACGTAGTCCTACGTTAAAAAATATTGATATACCATGAACCATTATTGAAAATGCTGTTTTGTTTTCATGAAAGCATCAATAAATAAATGATGTTTTGGAATGGCATTTAAGAAAATCATTCTAAGGCTAAACTGTTGCGACGCTATTTTGCTTTATGCAAGACCGTTTAGCTGTTGAACAGCTTATATGGTAGCCAAGCTGCTGCCAGAAAAAAAAATGACAGTTCAAGCTACATCAAGAGGACTAAGAAAGTTTATACGAAAGAATTCGAAAAAGCAATACCGTATACGAGGCGATACATTCCTCACGATAATTCCATCTGGATGGGAGACTGACTGATGTTGTAGTTTTTTTAACGACCTTAATTGATGGATAGTTGGCAAATTACTATTCAGATACTTAGTAAGTTTTGCTTATTATTTCACTTAACCGTGAATTTTTTCACTTTTCTTAGTTTGTTGCTGTGTGAATCCATCTTTGTTTAATTGTATTAAAACAACATTAGTAGAGCATCATACCATAAACTTTATGTAGTGCAAAATGGTACAGTAAATGAATTATGCTCTCGTCATCCTCGTCTCCTCGAATCCAAATGCCTTAGTGATGGTTTTTTATAATGATAAAGCGTGTTTATGCAATATTTTATCATGGTTTTGTTGAACAAATATGAAGGAGCTTTATTATTGAATTACTAAACGGTTTTATGAGTTTTTTTTTAAATCTAGACTGTTTTAGAATTCGCCTTCTTACAAGAAAAGGTTATAAAAAAACATAGCATATAATAATAAACGACAAATCTATCGCATCACAGAAAGCTGCTTTAAAATCAACTGTGATGCTCGAACAGTATTAACATTTTATAAATTGGATATACTTAAGACAAGCTTCAATAACAACGAAGTTCAAACAGAAAAAGGAATTTAAAATGTATCCAACCGATACGTATCCTTCAGCACAAAGCCAACCCCTCGGTGAAATTCTGAATCAAAAGGCTAAGAAAAACTTTGTCTTTACAACTCGTATTATGAAGACCCTTCGACCACTGAGATACACAAAAACAAAATGAACAAACTTTTCGATAGTTTATCAAGTCGAGCAATGTTTGCACTGGGCAGTTCCCTCTTTTATATTCAAATTTATCAACCAGTTTTTAAGAGGACATAAAAAACAGCAAATCACCCGCAACGACCGAAGTGATTCTCCGACAATCGTTTTACACCCTGCAATAAACAGGGTTCAATGAAAAGCATTGATGTTCGTTCGAGTAACCGGAAAATCATGCTAATTATATGCTCTTCACCCAGTGATAATAGAACTCGAGCACCCCTCAACTGAATGGAGAATAACAAACATGAAGATCAATATGGCTCAGAAGAACCCTCTGGAAGGATGAGCAAAAATTAATCTGAAGAGATTGTCTTGAGCTCAAATTGAATGGCATGTGCCTTCGTATGTTTTTTTTTCCACCAATAAAAAAATAATCTCTTCACGCTGCTCACTCACCTCCACAGTAATGATAAATAGCCCGGTTAGATGAGGAGAAGCAACCTTGCGCCTCATGTGTTTGAACTGGATCCATTAAACCGATAAACATTTGCTTCCTATGATCCGGTCAACTCATTCAGAATGGATAGAATTTATACATGGATGTTACTGTACGACTCTTCGGTATACATATTATGCCTGTGCATAATGAACCAAGTGAGTGCAGTGCGTGGCCTTGGCATTTGCTCCTTCTTGGCGGTGCGTTTTGCCCTCGAGGAATGAAGATCACAGCCAGTGAATGCTTGAAACGGATTATACAAGTTGGCGGCATTTCAAATCAAGCTGTGCTCCTCAACGACCCACCGAGACTGAAGGCACTGGTTCCACAGAAAATGCGCTCAAATTCCTTTCACCACGCGTAATTAGTCCCATGCAGTGATAATAATCAACCAGACGATTTCTCATGCCGTGCAGACAAACAGACCATTGTTTACAACCACTAAATTGCTGTCGGAAATCAAATAATTATGTTTTTTTTTTGGCTTCAAACAACTTACAGGAGAAAATCAATCAAAACATTTTGATTGAGACAGCAAAAATACTGCAAACACTGCCAAATTTACAAGATACTTGTCTCGAGGTATCTATTAAATAAATGCCTTCCAAGTATACTTTTACTTTTAGTGAGATTCAGATCATATCGAGCGGCACGAAGAACCAGTTTAACACCGTCATAAATAAGGGTAACTCTTCGCAAAGTAGTTGGCGTGGGCTCTACTGGTCAGTACAGCATCCTCTCTTTAGAATGTACGACACCAAAGTCATAATGTTACTTGGAATCTAGATCTAATCTTCATCTAGCCTGAAGGTGAAAATCTTTACAGAAACTAATGCTGTTAGAACTGAAAGCATTTAACTACCATTTAAACTATCATTACCTCATTGCTGATGGCACTTGTCGACTTCTAAAGACTATACTGTTCGCGGCAGTCACTAGGTTTATGATAAATGTAGAACCTATAATTTTGCCGGCTGCTTTGGAAATTCGCATAGCAGGTGCCCTCAAAAGTGAATGTAAACCATTCAATAATGATAATGATTATCTCGTGCACTGAATTTCAAAAGCCTTCGAGCGACTCAAGCGATCTCACTGAATAAAAATAGAACTAGATCATACAACATAGTACAGGGAGATTTCAAGATTCCTAAAGTCAGATAGAATACAATCCCTTCCCATTCATGTCAGAATTAATGGCACTCATTAGGCAATCTTAGAATGAGCAGATATTTTCATAGTTCCGGTACTATGAACCTCTTAATCACTCAGAAGTCATGTAAATCGAAGCTGACGTCCATCAAGCGCTTCATGTTCCGACTGCTAGAAGGGAACAACGGACGCGGAAATAAATTAATCGGGAACACGAACAAATAATCTCTTTGTTTTAACTCACCTGTTGCCGGTCAGGAAGCTTCTCGTTCTCTGACTGTGGTCATGTTGCTGACTTTTATGAGGCTTGTACAAACAATAAGATGTGGATTTTGCCCGCAAGAATTGATAAACTTAAAGCCGATAACGAACAATTTGAAATTGATTAATTAATTTGATTTGGTTGATTCATATTGCGTGACTTTTAAGCGACAGGCTTAAACAGGGAAAAAATAGCGTGACTGAAAAAAAAGGTTGATACTGTTATTAAAGGCCGTTCACACCAAAATCCGGACAAAGTACGAGTTATCCTGTTCTTTAGTCAAATCACTGTGAAATGGAATGAAACTTGTTATGTACATAACCAATACATAGACAAACGTGAATCACACATAGTTTACAAAAGCGCATTCTGTATTCAAGATGGCGCCGTCTGAACTAGCACGCAGAAAATCTATCTTGCACAAATATTTGGAAAATCCCAATTCTACTGTTCGATTCATCGCAAAATCGTTAAATGTGCAAAAATCAACTGTTGCAGATGTGATTAAACGTTATGAATGGGGTCTTACTGTGGAAAGGAAAGCTGGAAGTGGTGGTGAACATGGACAAAGCAACACAAGGAAGGAGAAAAGAGCCCTTGCTGTTTTTCAGGAAAACCCACACGGACAGTTGCGGAAAAAGTGCAAATGTTTACCGATTTTGTGCAAAAACTGAATCTAAAGGTTGGATTGAGATCATTACAAGCTCAAGCATACCCATATCGTAACGCAAAGCTACAAAAATCGGTAAAAACACGCTCCAGAAAGCTTCATGAACAACTTCTCACAAAATTCCATTGTGTTGTCATGGATGACATACCGTTTTAAAAAATTTAAATATCTTTTGGGAACGAAATTTTACACAGCAACTAGCCGGAAAGATGTCCCTGAACAACTGAAACGGAAGTATAACGCCAAATTTCCTGAAAAATAGCTGGCCTAGCTGAGATTTACCGACAAATATGCCTCAAAAAGCGGCTCTTACCTTTCCTGAGAAAACCTGCGACTAAATCCTTGTTCTTGCCGGTTTTGGCCAGCTGTCATTACGCTAAAGATACAATCACTTGGTGTGAGCAACGTTATTTACGTTCCTAAGGATTGTAAAGTGTGTTCCGATCAAAATTTGTTCAAACAGTAATGTGTGTGAGTCGATCAAAGTTTTTATTAATAATTCGAATTCTTTATCTTTTTAAAGTTCAGTTAATTCAGAATACAGGACAATGTTGTCCGACGATGTTAAAGGTAAATAAATAAAAAAAAACAATACAGAATACAGGATAAATATTTCGCTAAACTTCCTTTTTACCGAATTCGAATTGCCGGGTCTTTCGATTAACACCTGCCGTAAGATTTTGTACAGTCCACGTGTCCACTTTATTCGCCGCAGAACGCCAGTTTGCCTTGAACTGTTTCTGACTCACAACAGGTTTTTGAGTCCCCTTAAGGTTCCGCTTGACGATGGCCCAATATTGTTCGATTGGGCGGAGCTCTGGCGTGTTGGGAGCGTTCTTGTCCTTGGGCTCTACTTGAACGTTGTTGGCAGCATACCTTTTTCCGTAATGGAAAGATGACAAATCAGGCCAAAATAGAACAGAACAATTGTGTCGCTTCAGGAAAGGCTAGGTACGACGTTGTTCAAGCCACAGGTACAGATGACCTGCCACCCCAGATATTAATTGGCGAATTTTGAGTGGTTAATCTGCTTAAAAATCTGCTTAAAAAAGGAGTGCCATTTAAAATAAGAAAAGGGGAAGTCCCGTCCGAATCATAATACTTTCCCGAAGGTCGCATTCGCCAGGTTCCCTGGAAGAGAAGCCAGGCAACGGAGTTGTTACCGGTGCACCTGGTTGCCTGGCTGCGGTGATGAAATTTCTGGCTAAGAGTAGGACCTTTTCATGTAAATTTTTCTAATTTGTTTCTTTATATAAACCTGTTGGAGACCAAGACGATCGAAATAATAAAGCATTCGGCTTTATCCGTTCAAGGATCGGCTTTATCCGTTCAATTTGTGGCACATGGTAGGGTGCTCATCCGGGGGACCTCGTAACTATTCTTTCTATTCTAGAGTATGTATCTGTTTGCTCTTTCTTTCTCATAAAATTGGAACTAATTCAATATCTTTGTCTGTGTATTGCTCTTGGCTGCATGCACTCAACGCATAACATGAGTCTCGAAGTTCTGGCAGGAGTAAAACTTCTCGAGTATCGGTTCTGGGTGCTCTCGCTCAAAATATTAATCAAATGTGGAGTGAAAAACGCATTTGTTAAAAAAAAACTTAGAAGAAATGTTAGGGCTGAACATACAATCTCGATTTATGAGAATTTACCACCACTACACTTCACCTATAGCATTTCCGCAATCCATTATGATCTTTCCATGAAACAAGCATCTCATGGGATTCCGGATCTACTTCGTTCTATTATTATTCCACGTATTTTTACTGGAAAGTACCAACACGTCTATTCTGAAAAAAGGTTTTTCACTGATGGGTCTCGCTTCAATGAATCCACTGGCTTCGGTGTCTTCAATGAAAACTCTAGCGCCTTCCACAAACTTCAGGAACCTTGTTCTGTTTATGTTGCTGAGCTAGCAGCAATCAACTTCGCATTGGGGATGATTTCCAACATGCCTGCAGACCATTATTTCAACTTCTCGGACAGCCTCAGTGCGATTAAGGCCCTTCGGTCGATGAAACCTAGTAATTACTAATCTTATTTCCTTTCAAAACTAAGGGAACAGATGAGTGAACTCCCTTCACATTGCTCAATCCCAGGCAATGAGAAAGCGGACTCGCTCTCAAAGGTGGGCGCCCAGGAAGGCGATTTGTATGATAGACAAATTTCACACGATGAATTTTACAATTTAGTACGTCAGAGTACCCTTTCGAGTTGGCAAACCAATTGGGACACCGGAAATCTAGGACGGCTGTTACATTCCATCATTCCCATCGTTTCATTGAGGGCGTGGTTTAAGGACCTACACGTTAGCCGTGATTTCATCCGTGTGATGAGTAGACCTATGTCCAACCACTACCAGTTAGATGCACACCTCTATCGAATTAACCTCGTGGAAAGTAATCTTTGCCGTTGTGGAAACGGTTATGATGACATCGATCACGCAGTTTGGCAATGCACGGATAATGACGCCGCCAGAATCCACCTTTTGAATACCCTAGAGGCACAAGGAAAACAAGCTAAAGTTCCTATTAGAGATGTGTTGGGATCTCGCGATCTGTGCTATATGCAATCGATTTATATGTTTCTTCAAATGTCTAATATAAGAATTTAATCTGCTTGAGTTTTTGTTTTTCTTTGTTCGTATTTTGTTTGTTTTGTTCCAACATCTTGAGGAGTCTTATCATCGCCCAATGGTAACCACTACCGGCCGAACACAAAAATGAAGCCCTGACCATTCCGCATCAAGTTATTGACGACAACTATCTGATGAGTCTAAAGAATCCATGTTCTTTTGTCCAACCCATCCCCAAAATATGTCACCAATTTTAACCTCGGGTAAACCGCAAGTAAACGGCCGAAGTCCTACTAATACAAGTACTAAGTCATGAAATTATACAAACAAACAATGCATGATCGGCTCCGTAAAGCTAACGCAATTGTGTTATCCCCAAATAAATGAACTAGTTAAAAAAATATAAACAAGTTGGTTGGAGCCATCAAACCTCTGGAACTTGATTGTAAGAAGTTGCATCCTGTTTAATTTTGTCTGGCTAGGGAAGCGGAACCAATCTTGGGCTCAATAAGCAGACCTCCAGTAGAAATCGGCGAATATGCACTGAATACCGAACACTGAATACACAAGTTATTCAGAATTTATACGTTCACTTACCGTTAATCGTCTAGCAAAACACAAAACATTCGATTCTGATAATTTTCTTCCAATACGGAAAAGTTGCCACTGCTATGTATCTACTTTAATAATATCACGAAAAACATTAATCCCATCTGTGAACATATCGTACTAATTTGAATCAAGAAAAAATATTCAAAGTTAACGCTCTCCACTACTACACCCAAAAATGAAGTAGATCATTTGACAGCATTCACGTGTGTTAGGTACTTATTCTTCTATGAGAATATTGACAACGTTGGGCATAGAATGCTTTATGAATGATTGAACACGCACACTAGCGTTCATGTGTATGCTATACAGTATGTGAGCAGTGCCGCCAAATTCAACAGAGATGGAAAAACATTATTAAATGTGGAATTTTATTTCTCGGTAAATATTGACAAATCTACAATTGGAAGTATGTTATTATTTATTTATTCTATGGAAAAATAAAAAAGTTCAAATTTGGGTGATTTGTAGCACTCCCACAAAAAAGGTAATATTGAAGTACTGCCAAACCCATTTCTTTCGAACAAGAGTCATAATAAAATAGTTTGGCAACATCAAGCGATTACTTCGATTGTAAACACGGTTCAGAATAGGTGCAAGCATATTTAAATTATTGTGAAAATTAATCCCATAGTTGTCTAGTATTTTATCAAGTATTCGTAGCCTCTCGTGTGGCTAGTGTAATAAGTGAAGTGTGATTTTTATGGTTTGTGCAATTACGCAACGAAAATGTGTGAGGATAGAGTGCAATTAAAGAGAAATCTTGGGGTCTGGCTCGAGTATATTCCCTAGAAGGGTTAGATCAATACGACGAATTTGTATTGCAAAGGTAAGAAATTGTGCTGAAAATCTGACTGCTCATTATTTTAACGACATTTAATCCTCCGAAACGTTTCTGTAGCTTTTAATTATATTCAAGACCTAATTTTATTTGCCAGGATTGTATACTCTTGGTTACTGCGTCCATTTATTGAAGAAATTAAACATCTTTTTTCGTTTGAAGTTAGAGGACTGCAGAATGTGATGAATACATGTACTATGGTGAGCATTGATTCCGCTTCCCTAGATTGAATTTCAAACGTTAAAAGAGCAACAATAACACTAATCGGCAGTGTTTCACTCCCTTCAAGTATATATGTTGAATTTTATAGATTTCGCCACGCTGAATTCAAATATGGGTTCAGAAATGCTGTAACACGTCCAGTTTTTGAGAAAAATGTGATTGAAATTCACAAAAATACGTATTTCCGTAGTAATATGATCTACCTAAGCAACAACCAGAATATTGGCTCTGCCCTTTGCAAGTTGGACTTGGAATTTATGGAATGGACCTCCCTGAATCCATTCGTGAACACGGATTTTTCATAACACGTAAGGTTGATGTAAAAAACAGGTTTACATTCACAAAATTACCAGTTTTCATGAAAATCAAGATTTCCTATTTTGAAAACATGAATTTTTGCTCCGCCCTTTGAATGTTGGGTTTGGATTTTATGAAATAAACCTCCTTGAATCCATTCGTTATCACAGATTTGTCGTAACACGTAAGATCAATGAAATAAACCAGGGTTTCATTCACAAAATTACGAATTTTCATAAAAATTAAGATTTTCTATTTTGAAAACATGAATTTCAGCTCCACCCTTTGAATGCTGGGCTTGGATTTTATGGAATGGACCTTCCTGAATCCATTCGTGAACACAGATTTTTCGTAACACGTAAGATTGATGAAATAAACCGGGTTTTCATTCACAAAATTACGAATTTTCATAAAAATTAAGATTTCCTATTTTGAAAACATGAATTTTTGCTCCGCCCTTTGAGAGGTTCATTTCATAAAATCCAAACCCAACATTCAAAGGGCGGAACGAAAATTCATGTTTTCAAAATAGGAAATCTTGATTTTGAAAAACCGGTTTATTTCATCAATCTTACGGGTTACGAAAAATCTGTGTTCACGAATGGATTCAAGGAGGTCCATTTCATAAAATCCAAGCCCAACATTCAAAGGGCGGAACGAAAATTCATGTTTTCAAAATAGGAAATCTTGATTTTCATGAAAATTCGTAATTTTGTGAATGAAAACCCAGTTTATTTCATCGATCTTACGTGTTGCGAAAAATCTGTGTTCACGAATGGATTCAAGGAGGTCCATTCCATAAAATCCAAGCCCAGAATCCAAAGGTGGAGCTGAAATTCATGTTTTCAAAATAGAAAATCTTGATTTTTATGAAAATTCGTAATTTTGTGAATGAAATCCCGGTTTATTTCATCAATCTTACGTGTTACGACAAATCTGTGATAACGAATGGATTCAGGGAGGTTTATTTCATAAAATCCAAACCAAACATTCAAAGGGCGGAGCAAAAATTCATGTTTTCAAAATAGGAAATCTTGATTTTCATGAAAACTGGTAATTTTGTGAATGTAAACCCGTTTTTTACATCAACCCTACGTGTTACGAAAAATCCGTGTTGACGAATGGATTCAGGGAGGTCCATTCCATAAATTCCAAGTCCAACTTGCAAAGGGCAGAGCCAATATTCTGGTTGTTGCTTAGGTAGATCATATTACTACGGAAGTACGTGTTTTTGTGAGTTTAAATAACATTTTTCTCAAAAATTGGACGTGTTACAGCATTTCTGAGCCCATATTTGGATTCAACGTAGCAAAATCTATAAAATCCAACCAGAAATGCCAACGGGAGCGAAAAAAGTTTCGATTTTGCCGACTAGTATAATTTGCCATGATAAACCGTTTTGCTTAACATCACATTGACTCCTCTATCTTATGCAATATATGAGCATATAACACGATTAAAATAAATAAATTGGTTGACGAAATAAATAAATAAATTAGAAAGTAAATATGATTGTAATTTGTTCCGAAAAGAGTGACTTTTTTAGCCAAGTTTAAATTTAAAGTGTGGAGTTCAATAACTGAACGAGCAAGTGTCGCCACGAACACACATAAATTTTGTCTACAAGATCATTTGCGAAAGGACCACAATCTCCTGTATCTCAAGCATCACCTCAGTCCAAGGAAGCGAATGCAACAGTTCTCGTGCCACCTTCAAGAATAAATCCCTTTCGCAGTTTATGAATTCATAACTCATGCATAAATTATTACTTTCTTCATCAAGTGAAGAGTAACGCCACGTCTGGGATGAAATACGGTAGCTGATTGCTTCTCTCAGTTATCGTCGTCCATCTTGGTGGAATCATCTAGGCAGAGGAGTCACGCTGTGAACCCACAACGCGTCGACAACGGTAAAAGACTCATAGCAAGTACTGCACACGAAAGAATGCCAATTCCATCTCCGCCAGTTTCCTTGCTTTCAACACCAAGAGGAACACTTGAAGATAACAGTGGAAATCACACCTTCGGCTATAAATTTTCCTACATTACATGGAATAAAAATTTTCACCCTTCCTATATATGTTCATACCATGAGCAAGCTTGTACACATCCTTGGTAAAAATTGACTATAGAATTTCATTCATGAAAACAAAATCCACCCGCCACCTCCCACTGTGTCCTTGTAAGATCGCAGCTAGAAACTGTAAAACTGCTCACCAAAAGATGCAGTACAATAAGCGAAACTAAACTGCAGGTGTTGTTTCTCGAATCAAGAACACTCATAAATCGCATTCTAAGAGTAGCATGAAAATGACATGACATGAGCAGCATATCGGAACAGATCCAACGGGATTTTCGCTAAGAAAATTGTTTGAACTTGCGCTGGAGGAAACGCATCCATAAATATTTATCGACGGTGGTGGAAAATCACGTCCAAGAAAAAGCAGTCGCTTCTACAGAAGAAGAAGAAGAAAAACCACGAGGATTCCAGTTGCGCTGCTCTTTGCTCAAAGGGATTATTCATTCAATGGTGAGCAATGGGTGGTGTTGTTACTGTGCTTACTGAAGGATATCACTCTTTACATTCAATTTATTCTGCCTGTCTGACTGGATTTTTTTTTCAGTTGTATTTATGTTCAGCGGATTTGTAGAGCTCTTCCATCAATGGAAATTCGATTTCTTCCAGGGATGATTTTGATTTGATTTCACGATCATTTGTATGGAATATTGCCAGTCAAATTTTGCACCTGCCGTTACATTGATGAATGATGCATGGGTGGGCAATACTTCGAATTGAAAGATTTTTATCCTTTGAAGCTTATCTAAAAACGGATCGTAGAAATTCCGAACACTACTTCTGACTTAATTGATCTTAGTACAAGTCATATTACATTTCATTTCAGACTCACATCAAACTGCCATTCGATACATGTTTTGCTCCCAATGGCACTTAATCCATCACTTGTCGCATATAAACTAACTTCCGCTCTTAGAGTTCATCTGAGATGATGAATTAGCCTGATTGTGCCGATGGCGGCAGCAAATCTAATGTATGACCTTTTTCCAGGCTAGTTTACTTTCAAGATCAAATCCCCAATCCGGTTACCCGAATCAGATTAAGCCCCTTACCGGTCAATCCGAGAAAAACGATATAGTTGCGGACCGAATTGAGTGATGAACCTCGACACCTCCCTAAAAGAGGCATCGAACATTGCCAGGGCATTTGAAACCTAATGCTTTCGTTTGTTTACCACCGCTCCACAATGCTATCAAAGTAAATACCAGCTGCAAATAACGAACCTCTTCATCAACACAGACCCGCGTGTGAGCGGTAGCTGATTGATTACATCGCCATTATGTCAATATACGAGTGCTACGGGTGTATTGGCCTGTTTCGTTTATTTGGTGCCGCCACCGTTGCCGCAAAAAAATCCTTGATGACTTATATTGCAACTAGTTATTAAGATTCGGAGATAGTTTTGCTTGCATATGACCATGATAAGTTCTGTATTGTAGGCAAAAACTGAGCGAAACAAAAATAACTCCATATTTTTGGGCAATATTTTAGTAATTTGCAAACCAATGGAATTATTTTTGAATAATAGTACAATCTGGTTTACATCGTTTTGTTTCATGATGTTGATTTAATTGTGGAACATTTACATTTCAGTCGAAATATCACTTGATAATAGAAAGAGATAAAGATAAAACCTCCCTAGAGTGTGCACAAAAGAGCAACTGAATGTTCCGATTTTTCATGCGATTGTCCTGCCACCTGGTGGACGGTCCATCAGTCAGTAGTCATTTAATACTAGTTGCCTATATACTGTGAACATTGGACAGCTCTATCAGTTTGTTTACGGCAGGAATAGCGAGAAACAACTTCGATCTATGGTTTGTTCGTACCGGCTGCTCCATCCAGGCCTGAAAAAGTTGGCCATCGGGTCTACTTCGTGTCGGCCGGATAAGATCGCGGAGCCATCTACCAGATTATGGCACAGAAGGGAGAGCGAGTAATGGCGCTATAACTACAAGCCACTATAGGCTAGGACAAGAGTTAGTGCTCATGTCCCAACTGACTGACAAGCTCCCACCCAAAAATAGCCGTGGTACAAAAAGAAAACACCTGTATTCCAGCCCAGAAAAGCTAATAACAAAGGAGTGCATCAACTTTCTTAGCTTCATCACTCCCAACGACCTATTTACACATAAAAATACATATGCTTTCTCGCCAAGGAAAGCCTCCCACACAATCCCATCCAACTTCCAAGTCCAGATGTCTATGAAGATAGCATAAATTCTCAGCATTTTCTTAAGTAGACATCTAATCAACACTTCCCTCCCATCCCTTGCTGATCATAAGGACCTGGCCAGGTGTTGTGCAAAGAGATCGATGGATGAAGAGCCTGTTACAGTCACACTCAAGGCAGCTCTTCTGGCGCTCCCATGATTTCTACAACAGCCTACCTAGGATTATGTATGGTGGAATGGTATGCCATGCTAGCGAAGAATTTGATCGATTTGATCGGATGATTTGATCGAAAAGGCGACCAAACAGAGGAACTGAAGAATATGCCTACAAGCTTCTTTTTCCCACCTGTTGTGAAGTTTTTAATTTTTTAGTAAACAAAGAGCAATTTGGGGTGGGTGTTGGTGCTATTTTCAAAAATTTGAAAAACCTCGTAGTTTTTTTGGATTTTGAGTACCGAACTATCCGAAGTTACCGTGACACAATGACACAGGCTCTATGGATGACCGGAAGAGATCCGGTCGTAATCGTACGGTGCGGACTGCACGAGTTGTTAAAGTGGTCAGGGAACGAATTAGACGAAAATCACAGCGCTCTGTACGTAAAATGGCCGCAGATATGAATGTTTCGAGATCTTCAATGCACAATATAATGCTAAATGATTTCGGATTCCAAGCTTTCAGAAACGTAAGGTTCACGGAGTTTCGGAACTTTCCAAGCAGAAACGATTCGAAATAGCAAGTCTGCTTTTGTTGCGGCACGGTGGGGAAGAATGTATCTTTTCCGACGAAAAGTTATTCGTCTTGCAACAATCCCACAATGTCCAAAACGATAAATTGTGGGCTCTCTGGAATATTCCACGGTTCTAAAGTGCTGCGTCAGTGATGGTTTGAGGAGGAATTGGCAAGCGAGGCAAATTACCACTGGTTTTCATCGAAAAAGACGTTAAAGTGAATGCCGTATATTATAAAACGGATGTTTTGGAGAAATTGTCAAGCCATGTGTACAAGAGGTGTTTGGAGATTATCACTTTGTGTTTCAGAAGGACGGAGCGCCATCGCATACTGCAAATCTCGTTCAGGGCTGGTGCCGAGAAAATTAGACCGACTTTTTGGACAAGAATGAATTGCCTCCCAGTTCACCAGATCTGAATTCCTTGAATTATTTTGTATGGTCATACATGCTGGCGAAGGTAAATGACCACAGGGCGTCTAATATGAACCAATTCAAACCCGTAATCAAACGTATTTGTGATGAAATGCCGATGGAAGTCGTGCGACACCTGTGACGGTTTCGAAAAACGTCTGGAGCTGGTCAAGAAGGTTAAAGGCGGTGTTATTTCAAAACATATGCTGTAGTTGATCAGTATTATATTGCAATATAATTGGTAAAGTTATCAATAAAATCTGGATTATCGATTTGATATAAATAGAGTTTTATTTTGTATGAGAATACATTAGACACCGTGTTATATCTTTGTTCTTAATTTTGTTTCTTTCAGGCAACAAATTATTTATTTCTGCCATATTTTGAAGACAATATCTAATATATCTCTATTTTTTAAAGGTTTTAAAGTAGTGGTGTTCCGGTTGGGCATGGAGATGAATTGATGTACCAGAGGCTTGAAGGACGCCTGTGGAATTGGGTACAGGTGACTCGTGCGGTAGTGCTCTCACGGACGTGGAGAAAGACAGGTAATTGTTACCCATTGTATCTATATGTCCTTTTTTATTAGGTTTGCGTCAACCAGTTGAATCGGTTTAATCGGTTGTGTCGATACGTTGTTCCGTAATATTGTTGCCTATTGTTCGTTGCGCGAGTGATCGAGTGAGCATGAGAAGTCGTGGTTTGCCGGGTAAAATGGGCCGGTGGAGAGGTACATAATTAATTGTGATCCAAATTATTCGTTCGTCATGCTCGTCGGGCCACCATATCTTCGAACAAATAAACCACTGTACCATTCTATAAGCGACTCCAGCGGCATCCTTACTGTTGGTGTAGTTCGGCCCAAGTTGGCTTTCCAGCATTAGTAAAACATCTGCTAGTTTCCCAATGAAAAACTACTATCACATTTTATGATAATGGCATCCTTACTGTTGGTTTAAACCGGTCAAAATCGGCATTTCAGCATTATTAATAATCACTTTGTTTACCCAATGAAAAATCACAACCACACTTTGTGAGTGGCCCAATACTGTTGGTTTGAATCGGCTCAAATCGGAAATCGCTCCTAGTTTTCAAATTCTTAACTTTACAGCGTATCATTAACAAAAACGAACCCTACTGCTACCGAATTCTGCTATCCAAAATCCCAGTGATTTCTCGTGGAAGTGCAGTGGATTCCGCGGCTTCCAATAAAGCGAGTATCACGTCAACATATGTCTACCCTTTCTTTACTTGACCAGCATTCGGGCGGGGCCAGAACCGATATTGCCATAGTTTGAGATCAACAGTTTTTACGCATTGAAGATCTATGTTAGTGCCAACCATCATCTGTTGGTTCTCTGTTTAATAACAGCAGATCCGGCAACAACGGAGTAGAAACCTCGGGCGGTCAAACATGCTTATGCTCATGCTCAGTGAACAAAAAGCTGTTTGGCCTTTTACCGTCCTTTTTTACCATCCATGCGAAAAAAAGTCGCGTTTCTAAATGCGATCGTGATATCAAATGAGCTCTAGGGGCTTTTCATAAACCACGTAGACTTTTCGGGCGGGAGGGGCAGTCTGGCAAAAATCAACAATCCATACAAAAATTCAAAAAAATGTATGGAGAAAAGTTTACGAGTGGGGGGGGGGGATCTAAGATTTTCAAAAATGAGTCTACGTGGTTTATGAACAGGCCCCTACCAGAATTATAACAGATATTTGATATGGTTTTCAGTCAGTTTGCAGCGATATGCGCAGGGGATAAAATTGTATTCAAAGCGAGGCGAAAACGGAATATTTGTTTATCTAATCCCGCAGCGATGGGTCTAACGAAGCATCTTACCTTCTAAGTTAATGTAAAAATCATAGTCTACCATGATGCAGGCCTCTCTTCCAGATAAATCTTTTTTTCAACGATTTCATCTTTTTGTACAGCCTCAATTGAAGTAACTTTACAAAGAATTAAGGAAGTTTACGGCGAAATATAAGCGAAGAATTTATGGAAAATCAGAGGAACCAAAAAAGAACAGCATCACATGTGCATGCAGAGTTGCGACGTGCGGTACAACAAGGCATGTATAGCCAATTCTGTCAAACAACGAAAACTTGAAGCCCAAACGACTGGGAAAGCCCAACTTGTCAGAGCGGTATAAATTGAATCGATCCAATTTTGCAACATAAAGCAATTTCATGGACGTTGGATCGCAGCTAGCCGTGCTTCTAAACTGACGTGTTTTGTTTTTGCTGCGTCGTTTTCGCGAACAAAAATTAAACAATAATTCGTTATTTAACTCTAACTTACAGTGAAATCATTAAATGTAGGCGTGCTTTGGGAGAGACGTAGTGAATACAATCAATTCTCCCCCGGAATGTGTGAGTGTCGGTAGTATTTCCACATATTTTTGGTTGTTTTGTGCTTCGTCCCCGCACCCGGAAGAGGAGTTACAGCAGCTTAGTTTTGTTTATTAGTGTTAGTATTGTGAAATCCGGACATAAATTATTAAGTGTGAGTGTTTGTCCGCTTTGTCACGAGTGAATCGATAATTATTTGCAGTTTTAAAGTTCGTTATAGAGTCGCATCATAGCGGGGATTTGATATTGGCAGTGTGGAGCGAAAAAAAAGAAGACCAGTGCATGTAGAAAACGGCCATTTGCTTGTCAGAAGCAGCAAACGAAGACAATGCGCATGCGTGCGTGAAAGGCTGCCACATAATTTCAGATGCGTTCACCACGTAAGGTTGCATATCTAACGGGCGGTTTGGCAACGTTAATTTTTGCGCTTATTTTGTCACGAGTGCATGAAACTAATTACAAATCAACGTCGAGAATTTGCATGTTTACGAATGAACAAACGAGTGTAATTAAGGAAGCGGCCATGGGTGAGCTGTATCTGACTATAACTATATAACAATAACCTTATTTTTAAATAATACCAAAAACGTAAATTTAACATTTCCAAATCTGGAAGTGTGTTGCAGTGCCCTTATCCAAATGATATCGGTAATGTTTACATGCGGGGCTTATTGTATGTGAAAGTAACGTCGGAATAGGCGTGACTCTCCAGACATTCTGAAATGGGTTGCTGTAGAGCTATCACTTTCTAGCTCTCGGATTAAAGCTGCTTCCAATGATCACTTGAGGGATTGTTGTAAACAGATTTCTTCCATAACACCATTGCCGGTCAATGAGTGTTAGATTGCACACACACACACACACACACACACACTGTAACAAGCACGCTTGTAGTTTAAATTAAAACAGCTATTTCAAAGGCTCAAACTCTGAAAGCAGGCAATCCGCTTGCTGATATTTATTTTTAACATTTTGTTCGAAATTTGTTCACCGTCTAAAGTCACTCGTTTCATGGATAAAAGTTGGCATACATTGCCATGAATGCATACCACATGTCTGTTCTTGCGTACAAGCGAAGATATAGCCAATGTACCAAAGCGTGGAGACGCACAAAATTGCGATGGCCACTCGAGGCACTGACCCTCATTCTGGTTACATTGACCCTTCCAGTTCGGGTTTGCCTAAAACTTACGGGGCGTTTAGTTCGGCCGTTCGAAAGAGAGGCCGTAATGCAAATTAATGTTTCGGGTAGAAATTATAACAATGCGGTGATCGCGAATTTGTACTTCGTCCTAATTCGCGATCTCAGAGCCAATGGTCACAAAACAGTGGGTATCTGAGGACATTCCTTAGCTTTGATCGTCCACTTCGATTCGAATTGTGGAAGAGGCAAGAGTGGTCAGTTATTTTTACGCGTCTTGGTGTGTGTTATAAGGTATTTAAACTACATGGCAATTCCAAACTTGTGCTCTGACTAGAGAATTCCTTTCCTTTAGCTATTGTGGTTGTAGGAAAATAATCCTTAGGCGGAAAAACGTTGTTTAAGTTGTTAAGTGTTGTACGAAGATTTGAGGTGAGGAAAGATTTCTGTGTAATAAATTATGTATATGTGAAACGTGTGCGTTACGATGTGTTTTGGCAGGATTCGTGGCTGCGAAAGGCAGTGCCGACACACCAACTCCAATCAGAGATCGCTCTTGACCCCACTCTGCGACTTCGAAGGATTCCCGGGGCACACGTGGCCGGAAGAGGGACGCGAGCGACATCAACGCTCCCTGGACAGGCAAGCCATTCATCATACCGCGTCATAGAGCAACATTTGTTCGGAGGACGCTGAACGTAAGTGCCACGTTCCCGCACAAGTCCACGTTTCCGGTGGAGGAACCCATTCAGCAACCCCGAGTTCGCACCAGCGATCGTTTCGGTACCGAAGTAGTGCATAGCAGCTTCGGTATCACCGTCTGGTTCCCCACCCACCCACACGTAAACCCTAGGTAGTGACCGTAAGTACCAAGAAAGCATGTTTATTGTGGTATATGTCCGTGCGCACGAGACAAATGGCCCAAATTGCCAATGAAGTCTCATCGAAGGAAAACAATGAATTGATCCGCTAAACGTCGAAACACCAAAACCGTAACAAAAGAAGACCGGAGAAGAAAAAGCTAAATAGAAAGGGGAGGAGAGTAAGGAAAGGGAAAGGAAGTAGTCAGGGAAAGATGTAAAGAAAGAGGACGTCCGAAATAAACCATCCATGTTGTCGATAGTGAAAAGAAAGCTTTATCGTTTGTGAGCTTTATAGCATGTCCTGAAAGTATCTGAGATTGTGTCATGGTATAATAGTTAGAGTCTTGTGAGGGGTTTTCCTGTAGTTCGCGTTCGTGTAGTTATTTTGTGGTTTTTGTACTGGGTAAGTCGGCCCTAAATCGACCTGTGTCCCCTCTCGAATCGGAAGCAGTTCGCTTCGTTTGGACAGTCTAGCTCGCCTATGATGATAAACCCCCTCTCCCTCTCGTAACTGTTGGCTCTAACGAGGTGTCCTAATTTCTAGTTGAGACGTTGTTGGTATTGTCGGCCTTCCGCCTCTACCGAGAAGTACAGCGGTCAATTTAAACGCCGCCAGTCAGCTTCCTTCCCGAGTACGGGAAACTTGACCCCATTCCCCTGAATGGTCTCAGGCCGGGCAAACCTGCAATCTGGTGGGTGGTCTCCTTTTAGGAGTGGCGCTTAAGCCACCCATTTACAATCGGGAAGCTCGACAGGCACGTGGGTTACAACACACGCACACACACACACACACACATACACACACACGCGCGCACACACGCACACACACACACACACACACACACACACACACACACACACACACACACACACACACATACACACACAAAGCAATTTCATGGACGGGCAAATGGAAAATGTGCTATTTTCTGATGAAGAGAAGTTTAACCTTGCCGGCCCAGATAACTGGCAATCTAACTGACACGATCTACGCAACGACATGGAGGTTAAAATGCTAGGGCGGTATGCTGATTGTTTGCGAGCATCCTCATTTAAAGGGCGATACGGTCAAAATTTGGTCAATATCAACTTGACGTATTTCTTTCAATTTTGCATTTAAAAAACCTGAACACCCCTCATTTTGAAGGTGTGCGTGTAAAATGTTGCTCCTATTTTGATTTTGGAATTCACTCTTCAGTTGTCAAAATGCCGTCCAAGCAAGAAGAGCAGCGTATCAAAATTTTGCTCGCGCATCGCGAAAATCCGAGCTACTCGCACGCAAAGTTGGCAAAATCGCTAAAAGTTGCCAAATCAACCGTTACATATGTAATTAAAGTGTTTGGGGAACGTTTGTCGACAACCAGGAAGTCTGGATCGGGGGGAAATCGAAAACCGGAAACCGCTGAGACGACAAAGAGAGTTGCCGGTAGTTTCAAGCGAAACAATAACCTATCTCTCCGAGATGCCGCAAATAAGCTGGGTGTATCGTCTACAACCGTGCATCGAGCCAAAAAACGAGCCGGACTATCGACTTACAAGAAGGTAGTGACTCCAAATCGCGATGATAAACAAAATACGACGGCCAAAGCGCAATCCCGGAGGCTGTACACGACGATGCTGACGAAGTTTGACTGCGTGGTAATGGACGACGAAACCTACGTCAAAGCCGACTACAAGCAGCTTCCGGGACAGGAGTTTTATACGGCAAAAGGAAGGGAAAAGGTAGCAGATATTTTCAAGCACACGAAACTGTCAAAGTTAGCAAAGAAATATCTGGTTTGGCAAGCCATCTATACCTGTGGCTTGAAAAGCAGCATTTTCATAGCTTCCGGGACTGTCAACCAAGAAATTTACGTGAAAGAGTGTTTGAATAAACGTCTGCTGCCTTTCCTGAATAAACACGGTTGTTCCGTACTGTTTTGGCCGGATTTGGCATCTTGCCATTACGGTAAAAAGGCCATGGAGTGGTACGCCGCCAACTACGTTCAGGTGGTTCCCAAGGACAAGAACCCTCCCAACACGCCAGAGCTCCGCCCAATTGAGAAATACTGGGCTATTGTCAAGCGGAACCTAAAAAAGACCAAAAAAACTGCTAAGGACGAGCAGCAGTTCAAGGCAAACTGGCTTTCTGCGACGAAGAAGGTGGACAAAGTGTGTACAAAATCTGATGGCAGGGGTCAAGCGTAAGGCCCGGCAATTCGGATTTGGAAAAGCGGAAGCCTAACTGAATATTTTTCCTGAATTTTTTACTAATTGAACTTGAAAAAGAAATTTAATTTGATTTTTTAAATAAACGATTTCACCGATTTACACGCGTTTTCCCTTGACCAAATTTTGACCGTATCACCCTTTAGAGGAAAGCTTCATTGGCGTGGTTCTCACCGAGGATAAAGTCGGAGGATTACATTGCAATGCTAGAGATCAGTTCAATCGAGCACGGCAAGTCCTTGTTATCTCCAGACTACGTTTTCCAGCAAAATGCTACTGCTATTCTCAATTCCAAGTTGACTAAAGCCAGGCTTGCTGACAAAAACATAGCGGATCTCGAGTGACCAACTTGTTCTCCGGATCTTAATCCAACAGAAAACCTTTTCTTCATCCTTTATGCTTTGTGTTTATGAAAACGGCAACAAATTGACAACATATCAGAAGAAAACTTTTCACGGCTCGCTTTGAGCACCACACACTACAATGTTCTCAAAAGATGCCAAAAAAGGGCCTCAAAAGATGCCTCAAAAGGGTGCCAATGAAAAGCTACTTTTCGGATTTCGGAAAAGAGTAGTGCTCAAAAATTTTATCTCTTCGAAAAAAGTCCCCATGCAACATTTGAGTTTAATAAAACATCGTTAAATAGACCCCCAAAGCGGTCAAAGATAGAGGGGGTTGGCTAATTTCCGAAATCATTTTTTTTTACTTTGCAAACATCTAGTGCCGGTGTTATAACCAATAAAAAAAATTTGATAAAAATCTACTATTTGGGAATTAACCTTGAATTCAACTACTGAGATTTTTATGGTAATAGTATTATACCATATCTTGGAAACTTCTAACATAATACAAGAGATATTTCATTAGGATGGTTAACTTAAATTTCATAAGAGTGGTAATTTTTGTAGAAAAATATTTAAAAAATAGAATTAGAATGGAATATTGAAGATATTAATATTGAAACATGTCTTATATAATCGTTTGCCAATGTACACATTTAAGACTTCGCGACAAAATCTGGATAGATTAAATTTGAAATAAAACAAATTTGCTGTTAGTTCAATCCAAGATACATTTTTTATTAATTACGTTGTGCATTAAAATTCATTTTTTAACTAATAACAGCTACTTAATTAGGCTGCATGAAGAAACTACAAACTTTTGAGCTTTCTCCAGCCATTAGGGTCTGCGCAGACTTCTCTGCAACCGATTTAGCATGTTGTTTATATTCAGAGAGCTTTCTCTCCACGAGAGCCCAATACCGCTCGATAGCTCGCATCTCCGAGCAGTTAGGTGGATTCGCTTCTGTCGAAACAACATGGACTCCATTCGCTCCGGCGTAGCGACAAGATGCCAAATTAAGGCAGAATAGCGAGGGAGTGTCATGGCTGCGTATGAATGGTAACAATCGATTCTTTAGGCATTCTTCACGGTATATTTCCTTGTTTACCGTTCCGGTAGTGATGAAGCTTTGGCTTGCTCGACCACAGCTGCATATTGCCTGCCAAACCAAATATGTTTTGGGAAACTTGGCTTCTTTCTTCGTCCTGAAATACTCCTCAATGCCGTATAATAAGACATTCCGGGATGCTGCTTGAATGGAAGACTTTAAGTTTCATCGTCCATTATCACACAGAACAACTTCGTCAAATATTCGCGATACAACTTGCGAGCCCGGGTTTTAGCCATCACATTCTGTTTATCATTACGGTTCGGTACAGTTTTCACCTTGAACGACTTCATTCCTTGCCGGTGCTTGGATGTATGCACGAAAGTTGGGGACATGTTTGTTTTTCGAGCCACAGTATGTACCGAAAGTCTGTAATATTTTCTTCATTTTCGAATCCTTCTGGTGGTTCCTGAGATCCGTTTTTGTTCCGCTCCCAGCCTTCCTGGTTGTTGTTAAACGTGTATCGAAAGATTTAAGATCATTATGGACAGTGCTTGCAGGAAACCCAAGCTTCGGACAGATCCGGATTTTCATTGCAACCGCACACAATTGCTTTTCGCACTTGCTCTTCTTTCGACACCATCTTCGATCTTAAAGCTTTTAGTATCACCAATAATTGATTTGACATTTGACATTTGACAATGAACAGACATACGTTCATCATTCAGCAAAATATTTCACGCGTTGATATACGTACTTAGGCGCACATTTTGCATGCTGACTTTTTTCTGCTGGTGCAGAAACATCAGGATTATGAAATTTGTCAGAAGCAGATAACTTCCCATCTACATGAGAAGCTCTAGGAGTTGACAGTAATTTATTGCTAAAATGTATAGAATTGACAAGAAGGTATTGATAGTTCCGTATAGCATAACGGCAGGCTTTTAAATGGAACGGTAGTATCAGGATTATGTTAATTCATTATTTTTCCATACAATTTTAAAACCCATTCAACTTGCCCCTCTGTACCTTATACTGATTTTTTTGGTGCAAATAAGCATAAAAAGTAACAGAAGAAAATAAATGTAGGCTTATCCCTACCTCGAGACGACCGGAAATAATCGGTTCTATAGCTCTTTACTTAATTTTTAAGCTCACTGAAGTATTTTGAAAACGAAAACTTGGCTCTACACTATCAATTAGGGTGTGCCGAACAAATTAACGAACTTCACAAAAAAAATTTTTTATTTTTCCCTAACGTAAATTAGGTTGGAGAAGGTTATGAAGAACGTTATTTGCTCATCAACATTCAAACCTTAAAATAACGTTGTAAATTCGTGAGGGTTTCTTTTGTTAACATATTGCTTCAGTAGAACTTTTGTCAAAATGTCACATAATATACATTTTCAGTAATAATGATACTATTCTTCAAATTACACCAAAATACAATAATCCTTGCAATGACAAAAAAAAACAAATTGAAGAGTTACTTCAAAACTTAAAGATATTTAAAAACATGATCAATAACTTATCTGATGAAATTATAACAAAGGAGCTACATCTGATTGACGACAAAAAATAAATAAATATGTTTTTCTAGCTGATAAGGAAAACGTCGTACTGCATGCAAATTAAGTTTTCCACAAATTCCTAATTAGATTTATGTTGGTATCTATGACCTCGCCAGAAGACAAACCGAACAAAAATAGTAATAATGAGAATCCGCCAATCCGATCGTGAATTAAACCGTTACTGCAGACACCATTTAATTTTACTTATATGGAAGATAGATCTTAAATCAACATAACCACGTTTAATCACCTGCAGGCATAAATTGTTGCCCAATTTCCTACGGTATAACATCAAACTTTAATCAAGATGACCGAAAAGAATCGTCAAGTTCAAAAATCAATGTCGCATGCCTACCTGCCGGTACGAGCCATAAGCAGACCTTACATGCGATCGCGAATTTCGCTTTGCTCTATTAACTTTGCTAGGTATGTAGGTAGGTAAGATCTAAAGCAATTGATCGAAAACTTCGCGGCATCACTTTCAGCGAACGATATTTATGATGGTAGGTAACTAACGTCAACCACAGCTCAGCACAGCGGTAAAACGTATGAACCGAGGCAAGGATGGAACACCAATTACCCAAGAACACAGTTCATCCAACTCAGCCACCCACCACCCACGACATCTTCTCGCGGAACCGGCTTAAGTTCTAACGAATCATCCCATCATCTTCACCTGCTACTAACTATCACCGTGCGCACTGACTGTGACGCCAATGACGATGATGATCGTGCGATGATGCTGCGCGACGATCAATGATTGTGTGATGAGTGAAGCGCGTCTTGTTGCGATATGCCTCCGAGGCGACGATCTACCACACTATTGAAAGAGCGTGGTGAATGGCAAACTGCTCTTGTCAGTGAGGGCTTCTTTTTTTTTCTTAAACTGTGCGCAAATCTTGGAACAGTTGCCGTCATCCGGGTGTTAGAACCGATTGTCTGCTTGTATAAAATCGCAAACTCATCTTTTCCCAGCATTAGTCGCTTCGATCATCTCATCCCAATCACACATTGGCTCCCAAAAAGAGTTTGAGCCCCGCGATCTATTAGAACGCAAATCTATTTCCATTTTCCTGTTATCAGGTTCGGAAAATTACAAGCATCCTGGTCGAGTGATATCGTAATCAACAATGATCAGCAAAACGGTTCGTGTAGTTCCTTTGTTTCTTGTTTCGATTTGTGGTTCTGGGGTTCTAAAAGTGTTCCTTTTCTTCTATTGTACGTGAATTTTTACTAGATTCTGTGGTGTGCTTTGGTGGGAAGTGTTTTATCGGCTCGTTTGGATAACCTTTACGGTGCTCCAGCTCCCGCTGGTGCTAGCCGAGGCAGTGGTGGTGATGGAAATTTTCTGAACACTCCCCGGCAAGATGTTAACCAATTCGGTGGAGTTCCATCGAATCAATATCTGCCTCCCACTGGACAGGCCAGCAATCCGGGCGGATATGCTTCAGTGGCTCCCATCGGTGGAGGCCAAGGACAAGGCCAGTTTGGATACAATCCCCAGCAATCGCAGCCACAGCAGCCAAAACAGCCACAGTCCTACGGTGGAGTTGGTGCAAACCAACCCGGAGGTGGATTCCAGGGAGGTTTCCAGCAACCACGTACCACCCCCATCCCGATTCTGCGATATGAAAACGTGAACAACGGTGATGGCAGCTATCGCTTCGAGTGAGTATGAGAGTAGTGTGTTTCAAGTGCAATCAACGCCACGTGAGGTCAAATAGATGAACTTTCGGGATGTGACTGACTCGGTTTAAGTGCTGGAATATGAAGAATGCGCGCAGATGGATGCACTATAATTGGATTATGATGAAGTGTTTGGGACAATTGTTTTGAAAACAGTTGCATGAGTGGGAGTAATCAGTGAATCCAAAGTGTGAAGAGTGTGATTGCATTTAGGATTTGAAGAACGGATTGAAAAAAATGTGGTTTACATGATTCGTTTTCGCGGATTATGTGAGAGGTATTAATAGAGCGCATGCTTGGAGATGCGTACTTTCATTCCAGTGTAATTGTTCTAGGTATTTAATAGACAGTATTACTCCAAGCGTTAAGTACGCAATTAATTATAATGTTTTCAATGAAACATCTTCTCATGGACAAGAGACCCTAGAAGTTGACAGCAATTTGTGCTAGAAACAAATTTGGTTTTTATTTTCAATTTGAAACTTAAAATTTCCCAACCGGATTTTGAAAATTGGTGAAAATTTGTTTGATAAGTTGACTCCAAATATGAATTTTTCAATCAATTCTATACAATTGCTCCTTACAAATGTTCAGTTGAACTTCAAATGCTCTGGTGCTTTAACATCACTTCATAAAATTGAACTTCAACTGAACATTCGCTTTGTCGAGAAATGCGGATTTTTAAAGCTCAATGCTCAAGATGGCTGTGATGAATGTCTCTACTTAAAAAAAATTATTTTTGATTACGTATTTTGAAAATTAACATGAATAAATAGTGCAAAATTGTTTTAAAAAAATTGAAAAAAATTACATAATCACAGCTGTTTGAACGACGCATAGCGAAGAGTGTCGAGATATCCAAGCACCCGATCAGTCCACCATAGACTCTTTTCGAGCGCTTACAACATTGTCTATACTTAACGATTGTTGATTCGATTGCTCAAAAAAAAAATTTTTTTTGTAAAGAATTGCAGATACCTAGTTAGATTTTTCAAGCAAAATATAGCTCTGACTTTCGATCTAATTTTCATGAAATTAACGGTCGGTAACTAGATACAAGTGTAAACTCCAAGCTTCTTTTTTTTCGATTTTGGATGAAAGACGACTTTCAATCTCTGGTGGTGTTTTAGATCAAATGTCAGCAACGAAAACTTCAAGGGACTGTGACGGTATTTATGCCTATTTCAGTTATTGTGATATGGCAACTCGGTGTGATAATCAAAAAACTTGAAATGCCAATTCACAGAAAACTTTCTAAGAGACTTTTCGATAGTAAAATCAATCATAAAATATCTTAGGCTTTGAAGTAAACAAAGGAAACCTTTCTGAGTATACTTTTGAAGTTGCTCATAACAATATTTCTTCAATTTTTGACAAAATTGCATTGAATTTTGCACCAAGATTTGATTAAGCTTTCAAAGAGTCCTAGTTCTATGTTATTCAAGGATTCGCGAAGCAATATGGCAGCATTTGTGTTGTCTATGTTCAAAAATTATTATTTTTTTGCCTCCAGGTCTCACGAAAACTTAATTTTTAAAAGAAAAATTTGTTAAAAGTTTGAAAATCAGTTTTATAAACTAGTTCATAAAACAATATGTAGTATTTGAGCATTGATGATGACTCGTTTCACCCTTGTCGAAAATATGCTTTGTTAAGACACATTTTGGATTGTTTTTCACACTAAGAATCTTAAGTAGAAGGTGTTTCGATCAAAATTTGGTCAAACAGTAATGTGTGGGAGTCGATCAAAGTGTTTATTAATAAGTCAAATTCTTTTGCTTTTTCAAGCTCAGTTAATACAGAATACAGTGGAAATATTCAGCTAAACTTCCTTTGAACCGAATGCGAATTGCCGGTTCTTTCGTTTCACACCTGCCATAAGATTTTGTACAGTCACCTAGTCCACTTTAATCGCCGCAGAACGCCAATTTGCCTTGAACTGTTTCTCGCTCACAACAGCTTTTTGAGTCTTCTTAAGGTTCCGCTTGACGATTGCCCGATAGGAGGATCGTTGTCCTTGGGCACTACTTGAACGTTATTGGCAGCATACCACTCCATGGCCTTTTTTCCGTAATTGCAAAAATGAACGGAACAATTGTGTAGTTTCAGGAAAGGCAGTACACGTTTTTGTAGGCACTCGCTCAGATATATTTCCTGGTTGACGGTTCCGGTCACAATTTAAACGTTGCTCTTCAAGCCAGAGGTACAGATGACCTGCCGCAACAGATATTTCTTCAAGAGCTTTGGCAGTTTGGTGTGCTTGAAAATAGCTGCCACCTTCCCCCCTCCGATTGCCGTATAAAATTCCTGTCCAGGAAGCTGTTCATAGTCTACCTTGACGTTAGCTTCATCGTCCTGTAGCACGCAATCAAAGTGCGTCAGTATCATCGTGTACAACTTTCGCGATCGTGCTTTGGCCGACGTGGTTTGTTTATCGTCCCGATTGGGAGTCACCACTTTCTTGTAAGCCGACAGTCCAGCTCTTTTTTAGCTCTATCTACAGTTGAAGGCGTCACTCCCAGCTTCTTTGCGACATCTCGGACGGAGAGGTTGGGGTTCCACTCAAAACAGCGGGCAACTCTTTTTGTCGTCGATGTGGCCCTGGCTTTTGATTAACCACTCCCCCCCCCCCCGAACCAGCTTTCCTGGCAGTCGTCAAACGTTCACCGAACACTTTTAATACGTTGGTAACCGTTAATTTAGCCACATTCAACAATTTCGCCAACGTGGCGTGAGAGTCGTTTGGATTTTCGCCATGCACGAGCAAAATTTTGATGCGTTGCTTCTCTTCCTTCGACGACATTTTGATAACTAAAGTGCTAATCTCAAAATCAAAATAGAGGCATGATGCTACACGCACACATTTTTAAAATAAGCGGTGTGCAAAATTTTTACTGCACGATGAAAGGAAATGCGTCAAGTTTAAGTCGACCAAATTTTGATCGAAAAACAATAGTACTTATAAAATCTGAAAGCATTAAGAAAAGATTATTTAAAAAAAGTAAAGTATATATTCTAATCAAAAACAATTTTGCAAAAATGGTTTCTAAAAAAATCTCAGTATTCATCTTAAAAACCTCAATACAATTACTAGATTTGCGTTTAATTCTCCTAGAAACCAATTAATACTACTCCTCCGAAAAAAGCCTTTGTTTTCAATTTCTTGATTATCGAGATTTTCAACTGTGGGCTGGTGATGAACTAGCTGGAGCTGTTGGAAGATGATTCCGCTCTAGTCACTCAAACACCTTTTGGTATTTTGTGACTCATCTGAGGGAAAGATTTGAACTTGTGACTTTGGCGTGAGATGTATGAATTTTTGACTTTTACGCAGGGGTCACCCCGTTTTTTGACAAATTTCGTTTGGAAATTATATCTTCAATATTCTAGAAAAATCTCCGAAAAGAGAAAATTATATTAAATTCATTCAAATCCACTTATTGTGACCTCAAATCACAAACCACATTTCTAGAGATTAAAAATAATCTGAAATATTTTCGAATAATGAAGCTAGAAACTCTTAGATTAGTGTTCATAAAATCTCTGTACACACAGTTGAAAATAAACTTCTGTGAGCAATTGATGTTTTAAATAAACAAGGAATCGTTTGCCAAACGTAAAAAACTAGATAACGGAATGAGTTAGAAAAACTCGATTGGAACATCCAGTCTGAAAAGGTTAAGTGGTGCTCCATTTTATTCAAACGGTTGGGACTCCATTTTATTCAAACGGTTTAGTCCTTGCCCATATGGCATATGGTTATAGCGCCATCGTTCGATCTCTGAGAAGAGAAGAATGCCTGAGCGTATGTTTTGAATCTGGCGGTGAGGGCATTTTCACGATTTTTGTAGTAGCATTTAAAGCTCAACATAGTTACGTAACGTTACGGCATTACGATAAAACATTAAGCAATTACGTTCTCCGACTACACAAAAAACCTGACCAATACGAACTATCAGGCTATTTCTTAAGTGGCAACAAACTTGATATTCAGGTTGACATAACGGAAAGAATTCACCCGAATAGTAGATTACAGCCGCTGAAATATGTTGATGTACGTAGCAGGCATATTTTCTATCATGTTCAAAAGCGCCTTCTGACAAATTGGTTTCAGATGAACGCCAGCATGTTCGATCAGATGGAATTCCAACACAGCTTCCTGATGGTGCCACATAACAAAAACAAGCGTTAACATACACTTCAAGACGCCAAATTCGCTGGAACGGCGCTTCATACGGTCACTTCCAGTTCCCAATCAGTGAAAATTTGTTTGACGATGAAGACTTATGAACGTGGATAGAAACTATTAGATTCAAACGAAAAAATCTACACCTGAGACACTTGCCAATGTACCCCTGGCTAGGCCGATTATTCCCAAAATGCAGACAGCCAGTCTGCATTTTGGCAATGCATATGCCAATTCATTGAGACTCATTTTTTACCGCGCTTTGAACTCGATCTGTCACTTCTTTGATAATTCTTACGTCACATAAATGTTAAATTTATTTTACTCCTGGTAGAATATTTTGTTTCGGATTCACTAAGGTTCTCAATAGTCCACGCTTCTTATCAAATTTCCCCAAAAAAGTCATCCAAAACAGAAATAAAATGGCACTTATTTGACCACTTGTTCCCTATACATTCCAGGACGGATTTTGCATAGTGACTAGAGGCCAAGTCAGGCCAAAACAGAGCTGGAGAGTCATGGCTTCTGATAAACGGTATCAACCGCTTTGCAGACATTCTTTCTCGTACACATTCTAATAGTGCCGCAAGAGACGAAACCTTTGAATTTTCGACCACAACTAAATATGGCATGCCAAATCAAATACTTTATCCGGAATTTAGACTTTTACCGGAAGTGCTCGGCAACGGTATGAAAACCCAGACCCAGAAGCTATTTAAAGTCTTCGAGTTCGTATGTTTCATCGTTGATTATGATACAAGAAAATATTTGCGAAAAATTAGAGCAAAGCTCCTTGGCACGACTTTTTGCAGTGTAATTTTGCTTGTCATCACGGTTGGGCACTTTTTTCACTTTAAACGCCTTCAGTCCTTGCCTCTGCTGCACTTTCTGTACGTATGAGCTGTCATATAAGTGAAACATGATCCGTGAAATAATTCAAAATCTACACTGAAAGAAAAGTGTCCAAAATTTAACGTGGACAGGCTTTAAAAGTAATCAATGAAACAATTATAAACCATCTATTGCTTATCGCAAGACTCCTACGACAACCCTCAAGTAACAATTTTAGATTTATTCCAGCCGTATAACACTCCTCCCGGCTTTTTTGATAAAACTACCTTCAAAAGTTTGTCCACCAACACCTCCTCTATGCATCTTTAAAGCCAAAATGTGTACAAAGTGACCCACTCTATAGACGGTTGTGCAAACAAATGTATAAAACCTTTACAAGACCATACAGATTTTGAAAATGTTCTAGTGAAAGATATTATGACCACTTGAGAACCTTCATAAAACCTATTGGCTGCCATCAAAAGCATAGGGCCAAATGGCCACGGCTGTCAAACTTCACGGTGAAATCGTGGTTGGTTTTTAAAGTAAATGATATCTTAGAAAAAAGTTCTAGTATTGCGGGAAATTTTGTTTGATAGCAAAATATCTAAAACCAATTGAGTTTTTTATAGCTTATCATGCTCCAAATCATATGCGCATTTGATTTCATGCTGAATATTGGCACGAGCCGAGAGCCTGAATATGCTGAATGTTGGCACGAGAGCCGAAAATAAATGCACCTCTGAGATTATGGGAGTTTACACCAACAAAAACAAAATTGAAATAAATATATTCGATATATTAATCATGAATTTCCTGAAAATTTATGGAATTCAATAAGGTTATCAAAAAGAATGCCAAAATCGATCGTTGATCCACAGCTCATTTGTATTATATTTTAAATTTGGAATTTATTTTTCCACATTTCAATTATTTCAAATATTTCACAGTTTTGCCAAAAACCCAAACTATCTTGGAAACGGCTACTATAAATTGATTAGTCATTTAGTGACGTTCCTCAATGCCAATTTGCCGTTAAATGCATTTACTGGATGCAACATGGTTTTAAAATGCTTTCTAAACTGACCATAATAAGATCATTTGAGTGAGTCTTAAAACGGCATTTCAAAACAGCATTTTACGAGTTCATAAAGTCAAAATAAAACCTTTGATAGGATCAAAAGAAACTTTAGAAGACAAGGTTTTAAGATCGTTGTAAAGAAGCTGTGCAGATTCTCATAAACCTGACTAAAACTTGAAACCTATTGGCACTTCCTACTGCCATAATAAAACCAAATTGATTTCTAGTGGCTTTCATAAAACTTTATCAAAACTTAATAAAGCTGGATGGTTTTTGCAATGTTACTTGGGCCAACTACACCATCTGGTAGGATAAACATTTCTCTAATAATCCTCAGTAATGACCGCTAAAAAAGGAAAGTTTCGGTACTACCAATATTACTTTGTTTTTTTCTGTTTGTATCCGGGGATAGATTTGCGACTCATAAGTCTTACCGCGTTTGCAATTATTATTTACAGCCAAAAGAATTCCAAATAACTTATCTGATCTAATACAAAAGCAGCCAGTTAGGGAACTGTCAATCACTGCTATTGATATAGGCTTGTCAATGGCCTGGTGGCCACACATAGAACCCCTATGTATGCATAGGAAGTATAAGTGGTTACAAATAGATATCATTTGTTGATCAAATTGCAAGAATTCATGTGTGGGACACATAGATACTATCATTGCTTTTTTATCAGTGTTGATATATCTCAAGAACTTTTTCAAACAGACGTTTCTGATTTTGTAAACAAAAAGGGAGGTAAAATTCAAACGTAAATTTCATAAAACTCTCCGCACTCTCATGGAAAATAACATCACCATAATGTTAGGGAACTGCTATTCCTTGTATTGGTGGCCCTAGTTTCCATGAAAGTGCTAAGGGTTTTAAGAATTTAACGTTTGAATCGTACTTCCCCTCTTTGTTTGCAAAATCAGATACGTCTGTTTGTAAAAGTAATCGAGATTTATTGGAAGATTGCTTCAAAAGCTCTCTTAGAAATTATGAATTTTACACTTGACAAAATTCATTTTTGTAAAAAGTCGGGGAACGTAAAGACGCAGACAGACGTTCTAGCTCGAACAAAACAATTCAAATTTGTTGTGTAAAATTTCAAATCTAATTACGTTGGAATCGTCTTACACAGTAGCGCTCCTAGTCAACTTATTGCTACATTAAATCTACCAGTTTTACTGGCAACCCATTTTGCCTTTACCAATAAAAACAAATATGTGGCGCCATCTGTTAGGCTATTGCTATTTGATATCTTGAGGGAAGCCATGTTTTTACATAGGTAAATGAGATGATGTCGAACGTCTGTCTGCGGTAAAGATAATACAGTTTTCGTGTAGAATTGACATATGAGACATGAGACTGACACATACGCAATTCAACGAAAGGTGTGTTTGATTGAATTTATTTTCGCATCTATTTCAACTCATTCGTATGTGCTAAAGAATGCTTGCATATGCGGTCTCAAGGTAAATAAATTTAAATTTCATTTTGATAGTGTGTGGTAATTTTCTCATTTCTACATTGGACAATCATTCTAGCTAATTGTCGAGTTTATGGGAAATGGAATTATTTTCAAGAAAATTCCCATTAAAAATAAAGCAATGTACTGCCAACAGATGTGTTTATGTTTCCAAAACACAATATTTTTTATTTTTATGGTCCGATCCAAGGGGCAAGACAGCTCCTTATCGGGAGCATTTTCAGCGTTGCTTTTGAGGTACCTCAAGTAACTCAAATGTTGCTCAGCAAGCGAGCACTGTCATTTATTTTCTCTCTGTATTTGCACAGGATCAGTCAAACAAACACGCTCGTGCATGAGCTCTCGTGTGTGAACAATTAGACACAAGCAATTTTCAATGTTACGAGCTCAGCCCGCTGCACTCCAACCCAAGCTTCAAGCTTCGCAGAAGCGATGTTTTGCAAATTTCCAGTCTATATACATCGTTATACCGGATAATTGTACTTCCGTAAAGCCGTCCTATCACGTATCACATCAAATAATCCTAGAACGCGCATGGTCTTGGAATAGGGCTCGCCGTTGTTCCATCTTCTTTTGCCATTAGCACATGTTCACATTTTTTCCAAACAAATTGAAAGTCAAACTTTTTGAAACCCTGGCAACCGATAAGAAGTGATGAAGATTGATTCAATTTTAAGCTATATTGAGTTACTCGATGCATGAATGCAACTCAACGCTTAGCTGTCTCACCCCTAGGTTCGATACGTAAATCCGGTCTTGAGTTAAATAGTTGCATACAGACAGCATTTTAACTTTATTAATTGATTGATTAAATTTATGCCGAAGTGCAATTAAATGAGCAAAACGATTTGAAAGAGCCGTTAAGGATTGAAGGATTTGAAAAATTGTTTAATTTTCTGCGATATCAAGTCCCGTTGAATGTTATTATGTATTACCATAAATCCACGCGTGATTTTTTGTTAATTCAAGCGAGTTACACACTGAATCACGTCTGTTGTTTTGCGAGGTTGTAAACAATTTTTCAGTTAGCACTTTATTTGGTTTGAAATTGAACGAGAGGAAATTATGCGCACCTGTTGAAATTCAACATTTTTTTGTGTACACACTACAAAATTATTAATTTTACACGAGACGTAATTCATCTTCGCTGGAAGTCGGTGGGCGTAAATAAAAAATTCACGTAAAATTATGTCTCTCGGAACCAACACATACGCAACACGACAGAAGAAGTGGTTGATTAATATTTATTTCTAATCCCTTTCAACTGATTCTTATGTTCAAAAATCGCATCGAAATTCACATGGCCTTTTTGTAGCGTGTACTCTTTGTTTTGAGTAAATATTACTTCCCGAAAACAAATGATTAAGTTTGAGAATCTTACCGTCAAGAGGCAGTGTCAAATCAAGTCTTGTCTGTTTGCCCTGCGTTTTGCCTGACGTCTATCAATTTCAGGCACAAGTCTCAGCACTAATGGAAACTGATTACAGAGAATACAAAATTAGTGTGTGTGTATATTGTGTTTTTTGCGTTGTTGTTTGATGGATATGGTCTTATTGTGTTCTAGAAAATTCTATCAGAAATAGTCTAACAATTCAATGTAATTTATAAAACGAGAAACATTTAGCATAAATTAGATCCATGCTTTTTTTATGTATTTATAAATATATTCAAAGTCTACAACATCAACAAATTGAACACAAAATAATAATTTACAATACGACAATTCCACGCACATTATACCCTTGATGTAGTAACATTTTGCAAGTACTTATCTGCCGCGTCAGCGTAAGCCCATTCAAATTAATGTCAAGCAATTGTCCCAAACGAGCGCAATAGCTACGTGCGAGATCAAACTTCACCGAACTCAACACCAAAAGTCTTCTGGAAAACAAAAACAACGTCCAACCTGCCACTCTCTGTGAGATAATTTCATGCACATGATTCGCCATACCTTCAACGCTCAGGTAAATTATTGCCCCGTTATTCAAATCCAGGCACGTTGCTTTCGTGTGAGCTCGGCACAAGCTCACACTGATCGTCATATCTGCCTTAGGGCTATATCCAATCCAATTGTGGATCTCCACTCGACCTCGACCTAGACCAATGAATCATCTCAACGTCGACGAGCAGCAGCACTATACGTCGTCGTCATCACCCATCAAGATATTAACGCTGACGCTAATTAATAATTTCTATTTAAAGTGATTTGTTGATCACTTTATAGTGACTGATGCCGAATGGCCCTTCAAGTTTTTTCCTGACTCTGTGTGGTGGCTGTGCAAAGCATATTTTTCGTTATCCGTTTGATTACTGCTAATTGCTTCATTCCTACTTCTAATCACCTCGTACAGCTATGCCACCGGTAATGGTATTCAGCACCAGGAAGAGGGCTACAATCGCAAAATTGGACCCGAGTTGGGAGAACAGATCGTTTCCGGAGGATATTCTTACACCGCACCAGACGGTAAACTGTACAGCGTTCAATACAAGGCTGATGCTGGTGGTTTCCAACCAGTCGGTGATCATCTTCCTACTCCACCCCCACTGCCACAGGAACTGCAGGAGTGAGTATCATTTCAATCTTAACTAGAAGCAACTTTTGAATTTTTCATTCCCTTGACAGAGCCTACAATCTGCATGCGAAATTATTTGCTGAAGCAGCCGCTCGTCCAAAGAATCCAGCTTTCCAGGGACCGGAGACATACAGCCAACAGCAGCCAACCCAACAGTATGGAGCTCCACAGCCTCAATATCCATCCCCACAGCCTCAATATCAAGCCCCGAGTCAGCAGTTTGGATCTCCTCAGCAGCAACCGCAATATCAGACCCCCCAGCAGCAACCGCAATACCAGGCACCTCAGCAGCAACCGCAATACCAGGCATCTCAGCAACAGTTCCAAAACACTGCCACCCCAGTCCAAGGCTATCAGTCGGCCCCATCGAACCAATACCTGCCACCTACAAGCAGACAGCAAAACTTCAGTCCCCAATCTGGATACCAGTACTAAGCCCTCACATCAACAAGAAACCCACAGACCAGCCTGCCCAGCACATTCTCGTGTACCTCATGACCACCTCGAAGCGCCATAAGCCAAAACATTACGTACGAAAAAAATGAAAACAATCTATCGAGGTGACCAGAATGCAAAACTGGAACACACATTACTTCGACAATACAACAATAGAACAATTTGCAACGGTGATGCGTTATCGATGCAGTAAATTAGCAACGATCCAAAGTGAAAAGCTGCCTTTATACTGCAATCGGCCGTGGGCCACCGTGTCAGAACGCATCATCGATCGCAGAACGCACCGAACAATAGGACAAAGAATGCCGCTCTATTGCCAACCAATGTTTGCTCCTCCGGTTGAATAGACGGTGCCGCTAGACTTTATGATAGGATCGTAACAAGTGTAACATTAATGTTCTAACCGGCAATGAATCATAGTGTAGACATATACGCGCAATGAGATGAAATCAATAAAAAGCGAAGCCAGTAAAGCAGTGTGCCTTTTTACCCACAATTCCCAGACTGATTCGTGCTGCTTTGCTTCAGCATTACGACTTTTAAGGTGAAGGTCACTATAGCAGGAAAATGATCGCCACTGGAATTTTCGTAGGCACGAATCTAAAAACCTACCGAAATTTCACATGCTGGGCTTCAAAACAATTCTTGACGTACTGTACGTGGCATGGTCATTAAAGTTGGACAATCTTCTAAATCAATTGCAGGCTATCTTTGTATAATAGCGACCTCCATGCCGTTGTGAATTACTTCTTTAAACAAACTAGGATCAACATTTGACAGGCGAAAAGAAAGGTTGAACTCCAAACAAACTTGAGAAATCGATGTGAAGAGCTTCTTTCACAATTCGGCGAGTGAATCAGATATGTACTGATTTTAAAGTCGTTAAATGTTCTGTTTGATCTCTTTAGAAATCAAATAGTTCAACATAAGTCATTAGAAGGAGTCATAAGCACTACAATATACATTCTCGTTTGATATTACCCCATTAAAACGAGAATCAAAAAGATTAGATGACATTTCATAAAACCACAACTTGAGCGATCATTGTTTTCAAACTTTATTGCGACACAGCTTCAAGGCTGTACAATCTATCCACGCTACATTGTTATTGATCGGTGGCTTATAAATATAATTAGGCTGACAACAAACCGTACTCTCGATAAATAAATCGTCTCGGAAGATCACATAACCGAAAGCACGAATCAGTTCCAGTAATAACGTGACGTGCAAAAAGAAGAGCATTATCTTCGAATCGTTGCCCTGTCAGATGATCAACCTTAGTTCCGCATTTTATAAACCCCAGAGATCATAAAATACACATATGACTCCATAAACAACACGCCAACGTACCAAAACGAACGGAGCTCAAATTCATCTCGTCACTTCTCCGACCTCATGTCACACCATTGCATTGATTGCACGTACCTACATATGCCGATTTCGACACCTAGTTAAGAGATATAGTAACCAGCGAGCCACCAGATCCAAGCAGCCGCAAGCATGGAAAAGTGCCAATCTATTTGTGCCAATTTGCATCTGGGCAAAGTGCCGATACGTTGAGATATGATCTTCCTTTCAGGTAGGAACACCGACCCATAGAGAACGGAACTCGCCGGCAGTCGCGGTGATTTGCTACATCATACGATAAATCAATGCGAAAGCCTACAATTATCATAATTTATGTCGTGGAAAAATTTACGACCACTGCGATAGGTGCCTACTGATGCCGACTGGAGCGACTTCTGGCTGTCTCGTTATGCATCACTTCATTTCAATGTAGTGAATAGGTAAACACTGCACCAAGAAGAAATTCAGTGAACCAGGTGTGAGAAACAATTGAAACTTTTCATCATTTTTTTTTACGCACAGTACGCACTTTTATAAAGAGAGTATTTAGGAAGACAAAACCGTTGGTTCTAAGTGTATGATGTCGCGGGAAAAGTTTTCATATATTATTAGTCCAAAATTCTTATGGGCTTCAAATGGTGAGTTAACAACTTTTAAGGAGGGTGCGACCGACCTCTGGTCCTCACAAGTTCCTACCTAACGCCTCCACGATTCATATGATCACAAAAGACTGCCAGCTGAAACATGGATAGCGAAGTGAGGGGGTGCGACCGGTAAATCATAGCATAATTTTCCATTCTCATATCTTTCAGGTCTTCCAGGTCATCATGTATCATAAAATAATTTAAAATTTTAAATTCATTTTGTTTTCTCATGGTTGTCATACATTGTCTAAATTTTCTGGTTCATAATGGATGCGCAAGTTTGTCTACAATTGCAACAAAATAGCGGTAATTTTCAGTTCAAATTATAATATCCCTTCACTTTATATATTATCTTAAAGGACATTGTTTATTCTTACCCATTAAAATTCATCGTTATCATCATTATCATCATTTTTTATCATTACCTGTGTTTTCGTGATTCATATTCTAACATAATTCTTTTTTTTTTTTTTTTTTGAATTTCACCTTATAGGTTATATATACTTTTAATTATGTCTTATATGTCCAATTATCATTATGATTGAGAAGTATCTAGTGCCTTGATTAAAAGAAGCTGAAACAGAATCTATGGTAGGCTTTTGCACTAATTATCTAATGTATTTTTCATTACAGGTTTGCAAATAGACCTTTTTCCAAATCTGAGCACAATATTATTATATTTGATGATATTGAGTTATTGATTTTACTTCACAGATGATGTAATCTTTGTTATTGTTTTTTTATGCCCATTTGTCTTTAACTCCCTGTTAATTAAATCTTCCTTGCTTTCCCAACACAGGAGCAATAATTATTAGGCCAGCAAAAATAAAAGCAGATTGCTGTTATAAAATCTGGGTAAAGTACCGATACGTTAATTTGCCGATAAGCTGCAAATAGTGACCATGGCATCAGTAAATTAAAATGTATAAATCTTAGTTCTGTAAAATTTAACAAACTTTTTCAGGATACCACAAATCAAGATTTTGGTGAAATGCTGCTATCGGTGAAAACGAACGAAAACGCGCTCAAGCGCGAACCACGGAACTCTACACTATAACACTTTACTACATTTCTTACATTTCAGGATCAACCGAATAGAGATCGTATATAATAGATACGAAAGATTGTAGTATTTTTCATTTACATACATATATACGCTATTATATAAATATGTCATGGGAATGGGAGAGACCATCAGGGCACCCGGTTGAAGCACTCTGGATGGGGAGAGTGGGAATGCCAACTCCCCATGGCTAACAGTTTGTAAATAGTGGGCGGGCTCTTCTCCCCGCCCATTGGGGCATCCTCAAGTTAGATAGCCTGCTCTTTTGACCAATTGTTCAATCTTGTTGTTGGATGGAGATTCTTTATACCCCTGTTGCCTATCGATCCACCCAAACCCTTTTTGGCATGATTAGGATAATCAGTGGTTATTAAAGCTTGATCAAGTCTAACAGAGACTAGAACCTATTGCTGTCGGACGTAGTTTCCGTGCTACATATCATACATCATATCATACATTATTTGTTCAAAATTTTTATGATAGTGAAATTCAGCTGGTCCCTATTATTAGCAATTTCAAAATATCAACTTATCAATAACGTTTGCATTAAATAAAATGGACAAAAATTGCCTATTTTTCATGGGTTTATCTTCACCCGCACTGACAAAACTACCCATGAGTCAGCAGACAAAAATTGACAGCTCTATCAGTCGAACTCTAACCGTGATGGAAAAAACAGTGAAGCAGCTCCGTTCAGAAGTGTGCGCGTTCAAAGAACGGCACCCTGTCGCGTCGAAAACGGACATCGTGCGGCACTTTGTGGGCGCCGGATACGCCCGTTCCGGCATCTACAACATCTTGGCACTATTAGATAACAATCAAAGTATCGAAAGAAAGCCCGGTTCCGGACGGCCGACGACCCTGAGCGACAAGAAGCTCCAAAGGATGTTGAAGAGGAAGACCGAGGGAAAACTGACTACATTGCTGCGTGCGGAAGATCGGTTCAACCGGCCAAACAGTGACTGGCAAACATGAACATACATGTCAGGAAGCGGAAGTCGCGTCCACTGTTTTCGGAGCTGTAGGCAATGACGCAGTGTCAGCGGCTGAATAAGATGGTCAACTCGGCGCATCGCGACGTGACGGTGGTGATGAACGACGAGACCTATCTCACTGTGGATGACTGGCGGGGCACTTCGCATTTTACTTCTCCCATGAAGGATGTGAGCTCCGAGGTGAAAATCATTTCACATACCAAGTTCCCCAAGAAGGTGCTTCTGTGGCTGACAATCAGCGAGAAGGGAATATCAAAGTCGCTCTTCTTTCGCTCCGGACTGGCCGAGAACGGGTAAATTTATAGTACGAAATGCCTGCCGAAAGTGGCGTCGTTCATCAAGAAATACCATAAGGGCGAGGACGCGGAGTTCTGGCCGGATATGGCGTTGGCCCACTACTCGAAGCGGTCGTTGGAGGAGATAGAGCGGCTGAATATCGATGTGGTATCTGTAGAGATAGAACTGAAATAAGAAATAAATAACATTGATATTGTAACAACCACAATTCTTACATCAAATAAACAGAAACAAAAATTGCAGTGCGATACGGTTGCACACCAGGAGGACAAGCAGCAACCAGCTAGTAGCTAGCACCAAGCAGTAAGCCGAGTAAGCGAGTGGTATCGCCCTCGCTTGTTAGCATCAATCTACACCCACAACAGCAGTCGGTGGTCGGCTGACTGGTTCCCGTAGCATCATCCGACAGTAAGCCGAGTAAGCGAGTGGCATCGTCCTCGCTTGTTGGCAACGAACGTCCGCAACAACACCCGGCGGTTGGCTGACTGGTTCCAGTAATCCGGTATGGCGGATTTACCTGACTTCGACACATCGGTCGGTCGCGACAGTATCCAAGTCAGTGAACCAGCCCAACGTCTCCCAGCTGCGTCCCATTCTCCAACAATTTTGTCGCGAAAACTGAGGAGGAATTGGCCCACAAGCATGTTTTCGTCCGCCATGGCGAATGTTCCGGTTAACTGTCGGAAGGCCGCTCGCAAGGGCCTAAAATTTGTTTCAAGTAAGCTTAAATAATTACCTTCCATTGGAAATTTATCAAAAGCAATTATATGTCAAAGTTTTGTTTTATCACCATCCGAAAAAAAAAAAAATCAATTTTTTTAATGCAAACGTTACATTGCTCAGTGGTCCAGAATGCGAATTTAGCTAGAAAGATACATTTCAGCCTAAGTTTGAAGTTTTGGAGCAAAATTGTCTTCTACATATTTGTTTCAAATAATAAGGCCCTTCTTTTGGTATCAATGAAAACTAGAGTGGTCCTTATTTTCAGAGAAATCGAAAATCTAATTTTTTTATTTGCACACCCAAAATAAAAAAAAGCAAGATTGTAATGCAATTTCACATGATTTTGTTTCATTCCTCGTAATGGATCGTTACTTGGAGGAAAAATGCAAAATTGGTCGTGAGCAAAAAGGCAACACTTCAATTCGCTTTGAAAAATTCAATGTGTGAGTGAGGTTGTGCAGTGTATTAGTGTTGCGTATGAAATGAGATTCACGAAATAAAAACGATTGCAATATGCAACTGAGATACGAACCGAGGCCGCCGCCTGCGTCATGGCTCTAGATTTTTTCCATTCAGCCACTTTAACAAGTGGAATAAAAGCCCAACAGTTACTATGATTGTCGACGCACCCGGGGAAACAGCAGTGAAGCAAACGTCTCTCGCACACACGTGCATAGCTTCATTTATTTCATAAAGAAGGGCAGATCGGAGTGTGATGACCAATGAAAATAAAAATAGAACATTTTACAGCGGAATTCTAACAGTGGCGGCATTCTAATAGCGTTGCGGCATTCTGTGGTATTGTCTCACCCATATTGAAAAGTTGTTGACGGTTGAACAAAGACCCAACGGTTGCTTCGACTTTCGAGACTAAGACTTTGTGGATCATGATGGGCAAAATTGCGTTTTCTGAATCATGCGGATTTCTCAAGATATGATTGCAAAAACTGCAATTGCTTTTTTGCCAGCTTTTAATTTTTTGGTGCTGAAATTAAGGCATGTATTCTTTGGAGAAGTTGTAGATGAGATAGTTTTAAGCACATTTGGTTGAACAAATTTTTCTGTAGCTTTTGAAATGATCGAATTAGAGCATTATTCCTAGGTAGCTTAGGGTGTTATTCAAAATCAGTTATTTTGCTGTATCTTTCTTATTTCAAATTTTTCAGCAAACTATTTTCCCAGTTATTTTAGAAGAATAAAGATACGTCAATTCACTTTGCTTATCTTCGACAGATACGCGTATTTCGTCTACAATGTGCAGACTTCTTCAGTGTCTCGTACTAATAACTCGACTAATAAGTCTGCACATTGTAGACGAAATACGCGTATCTGTCGAAGATAAGCAAAGGTAGTTGGAATTAAATGGAAGAAACTAATTTTTCTTCAAATTTCTAGTTACAGGTATTCCACTAAACAGCTCAAACCCTCTAGGATTCAAAAGATACGCACTAAAATCGTCGCTATCGTATGTCAAACCAAAGTTATTATGGTTTTTGTAAAAATAGGACTTTTTAAATGTGGATCTCTCTGGTTGGGGCAAAAAAGTATAACTGCAATTGGAAGGTTTTAACAACTGGAGATATGTTATTTTTTGAAACTGAGCAAAACACATTCGAAAAGGGCGTTATTTTAAAAGAAAATTGTAAATAACTCGTTAACCGTAAAACGCATCGCCATTTTCGAATGTGTTTGCTCAGTTTCAGCCAAGATATTCCAGTTGTTAAAAACTGCAATTGCTTTTTTGCCAGCTTTTAATTTTTTTGGTGCTGAAATTAAGGCATGTATTCTTTGGAGAAGTTGTAGATGAGATAGTTTTAAGCACATTTGGTTGAACAAATTTTTCTGTAGCTTTTGAAATGATCGAATTAGAGCATTATTCCTAGGTAGCTTAGGGTGTTATTCAAAAATCAGTTATTTTGCTGTATCTTTCTTATTTCAAATTTTTCAGCAAACTATTTTCCCAGTTATTTTAGAAGAATAAAAGATACGCCAACTACCTTTGCTTATCTTCGACAGATACGCGTATTTCGTCTACAATGTGCAGACTTCTTCAGTGTCTCGTACTAATAACTCGACTAATAAGTCTGCACATTGTAGACGAAATACGCGTATCTGTCGAAGATAAGCAAAGGTAGTTGGAATTAAATGGAAGAAACTAATTTTTCTTCAAATTTCTAGTTACAGGTATTCCACTAAACAGCTCAAACCCTCTAGGATTCAAAAGATACGCACTAAAATCGTCGCTATCGTATGTCAAACCAAAGTTATTATGGTTTTTGTAAAAAATAGGACTTTTTTAAATGTGGATCTCTCTGGTTGGGGCAAAAAAAGTATAACTGCAATTGGAAGGTTTTAACAACTGGAGATATGTTATTTTTTGAAACTGAGCAAAACACATTCGAAAAGGGCGTTATTTTAAAAGAAAATTGTAAATAACTCGTTAACCGTAAAACGCATCGCCAAGATTTTTTTTGACCTACATCTACATCTTACATCTTTTAAAGTCCTAAAAACCATCTGGAGACAACTTTGTTGAGCAAAAACTTGTTTTTTTGTAGGGACACCCTAAGTTATTTAGGGAAAATTGTTCTACATCGGTTTATTCAAAAGCTACAAAAATGTTTTGTTGCCAATGTTGCTTGAAATTAGCTAGATTACAATTTTACCAAAGAGTGTATACCTTTATAGGGAAGGTCCATTAATTATGTCACGCAGTAAGGGGGAAAACGTTACAATCCATACAAAAAAAATTGAAGCTATGATCATGCTTCATAAATGCTATTTTACATTCGAAATGCTTATTACAGGCTACAAGCATTTAAATAGCACTTGAAATCAGACTTTACAACCGATTGCATTCAAGATGCTAATATAATGTTACAACTTATTGTAACTGAAATGCAGATTTAGGGTTGATTAATGCATATGCTTATGCTTATTGGTTACTTGGGTAGTTTGGCAATTTTTGTTAAAGATAAACTCTGCGTCTCCACAATTGCCAAAGAAAGGGTAGTTGCGATAGTGAAGTAGGGTTATTTATATATCAGAGATACACTGTTGTAAGCAATACGATCAATGAAAAAGCAATAGACAGTTATTCTAGTTTAAATCAAGTGGGGATTTTTTCAAAGCGAATTGCTGTGTTGCATTTTAACCCGCTACCAATTTTGGCATTTTTCCTGCATTTTTTGCTATATATTTTTTTGACAAAACAAGGATTTTAAATATTAGAAAATGCGATCCAGAAGAATCATCAAACAATGCAAATGGTAATTTAAAGGAATTGAAGAATTATGGACATATGACTGATTGAAAAAGCGAGGGAAATGAGAAAAGAAAGGCAACAATAAAAAAGGTTCAAAGTGTGTATGTGCTCCTTGTCCGTTTTGGGTTTCCGGTTCCTAAATTTTACAGGACTTTTAGTTAAATTACGAAAAAGGACACGGAGTATTTGTAAAAAAAAACATGATAAGGAGCTGTTATCTATATAAAGTATTATTTGAAAACTGTTTGAAAAAAATCTTCAAATAAAAGCTCCATTGTATTATTCTAAATGATGACGTAGGACTACGCTGCTGAATATAAGCCATTTTTATTGTACAGTTCAATATTCTTTGAATGTATAAACTTTTGAAGACACGACTTAACATTCGTGAATTTCTCAATAGTATTTGGCCCGAAATCAGCCATGTCTTATATGAAAAAGATGCGTTGAAATATTTTATTTTATGAAGAAAGATTAGTAATTTCCATTTAATTCGAAATATTTTTAATACTTATCTTGACAGAAATGCGTGTGTCTTCTACAATGTGCAGACTTCTCCAGTGTCGTGTACTAAAACTCGACTAGTATTAGTACAAGACACTGAAGAAGTCTTCACATTGTAGACGAAATACGCGTATCTGTCAAGATAAACAATAAATGTAGTTGGAATTAAATAGAAGTTACTAATCTGTCTTTTCATTTTCTGGTTGCAGGTATTCCACTAAAAAGCTTACACTACCCCGGATTCACTTCAATATTATTTAGCAGCATACTACTCACCCATACTTCTTCATACTGGGAAATTACTGACCTGTAAAAAATTAACAATAAATGCAGAATTAGTTTTTTTTATGGGTTACATAGCTCCATATATTTAACCGTAGTATTTATTGATTGAAGCCAAACTTTCCATAGAATACTGTATATCATTATTTACAGCAGACACAATTTCTTTAAACAAATTTTGTTGGAATTACAGCTTTGAAAAGGCGTTTTGGAAATTCTCACTGTGGAACATAAACAATTCAAACACATGCTTTTAGTAGTGGAGATAAAATAAAATCCCGAACCCATACTGCTTAGCTTAGGCTTGCTATATAAATAAAAAATTTAGTACATACTCTGTGATTGATCAGAAACTGTGAAATTTTACATTCGATCCATTAATTATGGCTGGGATGACTGTCCATTCTCATTGTACAAGTTCAATGATTTCATATGATATGATCAATAATGGCGCCGGCCAGGTCTTTGCAAAAAGATGGTTATGAGAAAGGAATATTAGTGTAATCCTTGTTGTTGCTCGTTTTTCGTCGCGTTTACCTTTAGGTCATCTAACAGAGGTTACAAAAGGGAGCTTTTGTTTATAGGTCTGTTAATATTGGCAGTACACCCAAAAGTTGAAAAGGTGGCAAAAAATGTAATTGCAGTTTTTGCAAACATATCTTGAGAAATTCGCATGATTCAGAGAACGCAATTTTGCCCACCATGATCCACAGAGCGTTTTATGGTATAAACGAAGCCATGCAAGTGTGTGCGAGCGGGGCAGCACACAGATTCCTCGAAACAAATTTATGTGCTTAGTGTCTCAACAGTCGAAGCAACCGTTGGGTCTTTGTTCAACCGTCAACAACTTTTCAATATGGGTGAGACAATACCACAAAATGCCGCAACGCTGTTGGCCACTTCCGCTGTCAAGTGTTGGCCAGAATTCCGCTGTCAAGTGTTCTATTTTTATTTTCATTCGTCATCACTCTCTGATCTCCCTCTCTTCAAGTTTGCCCGCCTTTATGAAATATACAGAGCCATGCAAGTGTGTGAGAGAGACATTTGGTTCATTACTGTATCGCCGAGTTCCTCGACAATCGAAGCAACTGTTGGGCTTTTATTCTTATCTAATTAAAGTGGCTGGATGGTTACAACCTAAATACACACAGATAAAAAGAAACATTGAATTTTCTGCGTTTTCTAATGCACAAAAAGGGAATGCTAGATTTGCCATAAAATAATTGGATATTTCATGTAAAATTAAGCCAGATAACGCCTGAATCCAGCCTGTTGTATGAAAGATTTCCAATATTGTTGTATGGCACATGAAAAGTTGCAAACAATTTCGTTGTTTACGCCTCCTTTAGCTTGGATTTTACACGCTTGTTACAATTAATTTTTTTTCTCTGCATAACGCAGGAGACTTCGGTTCGAATCTCGGTTGGGGGTTTTAAAGTTTTTTTTTTGTGAGCCATTAAACTTTCGGACTCCAATCTAACACTCAACACTAATACACTGCACAACCTCACGCACACATTAAATTTTTCAAAGCAAATTGATGTGTTGCTTTTTGCCCACCACCAATGTTGTATTTTTTTTCCCTTGCGCTGAACTGGCCGGCTTGGCGTGCCGCAAGGACTCAGTAGGGATTCTCAAAACCCGAAGCTAAAAGTCAGTTCATTGTGACTATAAATTAGAAGAAAAATTAGTAATCTCCATTTAATTCCAACTACCTTTGCTTATCTTCGACAGATACGCGTATTTCGTCTACAATGTGCAGACTTCTTCAGTGTCTTGTACTAATAACTCGACTAATTTTTCTTCTAATTTATAGTTACAAGTATTCCACTAAACAGCTCAAACCCTCTAGGATTCAGTTCCTTGTGGTTATATCACATTAATTAATTTTTCTACTGTAGTTATCTACACATTTTTTTAGCATTTCAGTATGGAGAACCTGGTTGGCGTAGCCTGCTTAATGTTTTCAGCTTGTCAACAGGGAAGTGAGTTGCTGCGACTGAAGATTGTGTTCAAGCAGGGCATATGTTACATTCTTATTTAATTGGTAAATTCAGCACGCCTTGTTGGCTAATATATTTGGTGTATTTTTATGATCCAAAGGCATTTCCAAACAAATCGTAAAGTGAAACAATGTTTTGATGTTTTGTTTTTATGGCGTCATGTTTGTAAGATGGAACACTGTTAGGTTTATATGATGGAAAACATTTTTTTCGTTTTAAAACATGTGAATGATATTTTTTATGCTTGGAAATGCCATGTAATCAACAATAAATTAAAATATAACAATACACAGATAAAAAGAAACATTGAATTTTCTGCGTTATCTAATGCACACAAAAGGAACACTAGATTTTGCAGAAAATAATGGGATAGTTCATGTAAATTTTAGCCAGATAACGCCTGAATGTTAGCCAGATATCGCCTGTTGTATGAAAGATTGCGAACAATTTCGATGTTTACGCATCGTTTGGCTTGGAATTAAACGAGGGAAAATTTTACGCGCTTGTTAAAATTAATTATTTTTTTCTGTGTACATTTTTTGAGATTGCAATTTTCGATGGATTTCGAAAATCGGCCATATTTTTTTTTTGATGACTATAAATAATCAGCTCCGTGGGCCAACTTGGAGCCTATTAGTTCCTCTTTCGAAAAATCTTCGAAAAAATAAAAACTATGTATGTTACGCACAGAAAAAAATTATTAATTTTAACAAGCGTGTAAAGTTTCCTCTCGTTTAATTTCAACCTAAAGGATGCGTAAACAGCGAAGTTGTATGCAATCATCCATACAACATACAAAAATGTTTGTAATCTGTCATAGAAAAGGCTAGATGCAGGCGTTATCTGACCTCAATTTACATGAAATATATCATTAATTTCTGCCAAATCTAGCATTCCATTTATGTGCATAAGAAAACGCATAAAATTTAATGTTTCTTTTTATCTGTGCGAGCAAAAAACGAATGGTGTTCCATCTTACAAGCCTTTTTTTGCAATTGCAATTTTTGATGGATTTTGAAAATACGCCATAACTGAAACTGACGTGTTTTGTTTTTGCTGCGTCGTTTTCGTGAAACAAAATATCAAAATTAATTCGTAATTCAACTTAAACAAACAGTTAAATCATAAAAACTCCGCGTGTTTTGTGTACGACGTAGTGAACATAATCGATTCCCTCCCAAAATATGTAATGATCGGTAGCATTTCCCCATTTTAATAGTAATTTTTTTGCACCCGAAGGCAGAGTTAAATCAGCTTTGTTTTGTTTGTTGGTGCTATTAGTATTGTGCCACCGGGGTAAAAAAGGTTAAATTAGAGTATTTTTTCGCTTGTTCGCTAGTGCATTCATGATTATTAGCAGTTTTGAAGTCGATATAGAGTCGCGTCATATCGAGGGATTTTGATAAATGGCACAGTGTGAAGTGAAAAAAAGAAGACTAGTGCAATGTAAAAAACGGCCATTTGCTGGTCAGAAGCAATGATCGAAGCTAACGCGTATGCGCGTCAGTGCGTCTGAGTGGCTGGCATATAATTTCAGATGCACTCATCACGTGTTCTACACAGGGAGAGCTGTGAATTTGTTTTCATTCATTGCCCAGTGATTTTTCAATTTTCAATTTCTCTTCAAAAGTGTTTCATACCTGCGGTTTTTATTGTCTTTCAATTGTGCATGAAGTACTAAATATATTCGTGCTGTTCCACACGAAAAGGATGATGTTGAAATAGAGGAGAGGGTGGCCGTCCAAATGAAGACTGAACGTCAGCAACAATTTCCGGTGAGATCTATCCGATTATAACTAAATTTGAACGATTCTACTAAATACTTGCCATCGTCAAAACAATATGACTTGATGATGAAAATGTATGCACAATACTAATTTCCATTTGATGTTTGTATTGTGTCTATGCGGGGCTGGTTGTAAGTGAAAGTGACCTCGGAATTGACGTGAGTAACCAGGCATTCTGAAATGGGTCACTGGAACTCAACAGAGCTATCACCTTCCAACTCCCGGGCTCAAAATGTTCTTGGGCAAAGTTGGCCTTTTAGTCCTTCTTTCGAAAGATGTCTTTGAATTCGCGAAAAAATAAAAATTATGCATGTTACGAGCAAAACACGGATCGTGTTCCATCTTACAAGCCTTTCCAATATTCCCATAAAAGACCGGCATGTGATAATAAGCATTATAGGATCGTATTTTAATATATATGTGTTAGTGGTATTACGATAAGAGAATAACAAAACCATCGAACCAGGCTCTTCGATCACAAAGAAACTGGTTTCTTTAACCTATAGAATAGTCTTTTGATTCTCCAAAAAATAAAACAAATCAAATATCTTTTCATTGAAATTGTATCTTCGGTGAAAGGGCTTATGTACTCTGCTTTCCAGCTTTTCCAGGTCTAGATATGTATTAAATCCGATTTTGGTTTTGCAGTAACAATTCAGTAGTTGTCAGTTATATTTTGCAAATACATATATTATATTCTATTACGTACGTTACATACACTAGACTGGATGAGGGATTCGTGGTTATCTGGCCCAAGTTATGGATGACAATTATGCCTTCCTTGATGGAAGTCGTCAGATCGAGATCAACGAAGGTCTAATTGTCTTCCGACAGTCTACAGTGAGTTTGCTAACCCTATTTTTAACAAACTACCAGACCGAAATCCTAATGTGTATTGCTTACTGTTCATTTCCTGTAATAAGAGCGTTTTGGTGGAAGGAGATTCTCTATCCTCTCCGTGGGATTCGTGTAAGGGCTTCTGCTTACGGGTCCACACCCCTTTTTGGCCCTTCATTCAACGGAATAGTGAGGATTACAGGAATGTACAGTTTGATTTTGCCATTAGGAGGAACTGTACACCATGGCAAGTCCTGCACTGGTTGTGGCTTCCTATCACCTTACATCACATCACATCACCACCAATGTTGTATTTTTTTCTCCAAGTTACGATCCATTACAATCTTACTTTTTTATTTTGGGTGTACGAACAGCATTTTCTTCACTGCTATTTTTTTACTGGCTGCATTTCTATTATATTAAATCAGATTAGATTGAATTGGATAAGATGATCAGTGATTACACTATTCTACCTTTTTGATCAATTTCCTTAAAAAAGCAACTGTTTCGAGCGTATTAGTCGGACGTTTGCAATTACAAAACTAAGGAAATTCCGAAGTAACACCTCACATTTTCACTTTCATTAAATAAAGAATAAAAAACTGGTAAAACAATTTCAGGTAAACGCGAGCAAATTCCTTTAAATTCCACTATATAAAACTTATCTTTTGACTGATGGGCCTATTTCGTCTGCGACTAACAGGCGTCTTCAGTGTCAAGTGTTCGATTTCTTTTTTTAATCATTTGATCTCTTAATGACTATTTTTGTAGACACATAATTCTTGAACCATTGTCTGAGCCCAAGTTAATCTCAATATTGGAGCAATAAACGGAATACAATTTGTTTTAACGAATCTCTCAACGTGACCGCTATTCGAAATCCTTTCCCAACTAATTGGATTGATTTGTTTCATCGCCTAGAAAAACATTTTGACAAATCATTCCACCCAGTTCCCTAACTCCTCACAGAGTTTCAAAGAAAAAAAGAATCATCCAGTTTCGTTAAAATCATCTATTCAAAAGAAATCGAGTGGAACTTTTCGTAAAGACGGAAAAATGTGCAAACTTCGTGACTGATTGAAACCGCAAAAAAAAAACTTCAAGCAGAGTACGGAATATTAATATGCAGACTATCGCTGGGGATCGACCGTCTGTCATATAATGTGCCAAAAATGTCACAAAGCCGGACGGAAGGCACCATCGTCATACTCTCGAGCAGGAACTGGAGAGGGAAAGCACACCGTTTAAACATTGGCAATAAAAATCAAGCTATGCTTCGATGCACCTAGCCGACGCTTGCCGCAATCTAAATTCAACTAAAATTACGCCACGATATGGCCGGAGATGGGAAATCCATTCATACGTTCAGGAAGCAGGGGGACTGAGGATAATAGTGTATAAAGAAATCGCCCGTTTTTGGACACTTCATGAATATGCAATGAACCTACGAAAAGCAGCGATTTCAAAAGAGGTTGGCAAATTGACAAGGGCAAGAGTGTGGTTAGGATTGAATAGTTTTGTTTGAAATTTTAAACTTCATAAGTGCACGTTGTTGTCATTCCCTCATTAACTATTGCGTTTGTCTCAAGAGCACGCAAGTGGATGTAATACAAGATAAAGTGAACATCTCTAGCATGCTTCTAATTCATTCACACTCACAGCACATCGCAACGAAGCGCATCAGGGAAGGCAAAAACATGCATTCTCCTATCACACCGTAACTATTCCGGATCATGTACCAGCACTCCACGATCAGGCCGTTTAAAGTGATACAAGCGTAAAAACACAACGTACGATGTTGTCCCTTTCTCCTAGTTCCGGAGTGGAAACAAATGAATGAGTTCCTTGTTTTTCTGGTTCGAAAGCAAAAACGGAACGAATGGTCAAATTCCAGGTGTACAGAGCGCGGTGCAACTCATTACACATTCGTGTTAACCACTGACACCAACAGTCGTATTAAATTTTCGAATAAAATCCACCTATTGAAGTCTCGCCATGCTAAAGATAAGAACACGAGATGAGGATTGCAAATAGCAGGCGATGGTATTTTTATGTCATCAGCTCAAACTACGGCTGGCCATTCAACTTCAGGTCGTCGTAGTTATTGTTTGTGAGCAATTGATTTTATGCTGACTGTCGGTAGGTTCGTACAAGCCAGAGACCAATGTCGCACTAATTAAAAAGACAAATGAAAAAAAAACCGCTGATTTTGGCAGACGTGATTCCACAGTTTTAAGTCTGCACACGAGGGGTCTATTTGTTAAAGCTATTGCTTGAAGTGTCATTTATGGATGTACCACCACCGAATTCTCATGACTTCATTCTCAATCTAAAATTCGAGCAAATGAGGGCAGAACATAACTCATTTATCTAGGTAATTAAATCAATAAACTAACGTCTTGAAACGCCCAACAAACTTTGTGGCTTTAGCTTCGAAACACCATGCACGGGGCCAGTCACACATGTGAGTGCGGGTGACACTTATTAGAAAATGAGCAAACATCTACCGGTGGTGCAAACATCTGCGCTCGTTAATCTTTTCCGCAAATAAATTTTATCGCTGGTCGGTCGCTGGTTTCGGTCGAGATGCTGCGGGCGAATAAAATTTACTACAACCACTTTCTTCGTCCTTTTCTCAGTCAGAGCAAACTTTCATCCTCTGCGCTCAGTTTGACAGCTAGACGAAAATGTTCATTTTTCTTGGAGGCGGAACTGAGTACAGGCTGGCGATTAGTTTGGGTGAAAAATTTATGACCTCCGTGAAGCATTTGTCCTGTAGTGCTTGTTGATGTTCAGCTGTTGCTGGTATGTATTCGGCATGTATGTGTGAGTATGTAAGGATATAGAATTATTTCGAGAGTGAGTCTGGTGCACAGCCATATGACATTTGCCGGATTGTGCAGCAGTTTCTTTTTTGTCGAACCAAGCAGCCGAAGTGTGTTATAAGTTATCTTGACATCAAATTGGATTAAATGGGAAGTTTCCTGAAAAAGTGGATTGAAAAAGTTTCGATGGTGGGTAACTTTTCCTATGTGTTGCAATTTTTCATGCCATCTTCATGGCAGAGCGTGAAGCTATCTAGGAAACAACAGAGGGATTCGCTTTGGTAGAGCTTTGTGGCAAGGACCATTAAGGTGAATCGCTGCTCCATGTATTTTTTTTTCCTATCTTTTATCTCGCTTTCCAATTGATAAATCTCGATTGTTTGTGAATGAACATCGAATCGAACTCTATCAGATTGCTCACAGCAAGTAAGCATACAAACTGATGTGATTAAATTTTCAATATCTAGTACCGACCCTGAGTTATATCAATTCTAAATGTTGAGGTAATGACTGTCATCAGGAATGATTCAGCATAAGCCCTTAAAGAAAGGGCTGTTTAAAAAGTTGAAAAACCGTGGTTCGTAGTTCCGATATTGCTTATCAAACGCATGGTGGTATGTCTATTATGATTATTGCAGCTATTTTCTAACATGGATTGCTCTATTTTGTTGAAAAGAGGATTTTTATTCATTTATTTCTTTAAATTAAGTTGAAAGTGCATTGTGGGGTTTTGGATTGTGGATTTTCCATTAAATGTGGTGTAACATAAATAACTCAATGTTATAGACGTTTAGCGGAAACGCTCTAAATAGGGAAGCGGAACCTATCTTGAGCTCAATAAGCAGACCTCCAGTGGAGATCGGTGAATATGCACTGAATACCGAACACTGAGTACACAAATTATTCACAATTTATTCGTTCACTTACCGTTAATCGTTTAGCAACACACAAAACATTTGATTCTGATCATTTTCTTCCAATTTAATACGGAAAAGTTGCCACTGCTATGTATCTATTTTAATAATATCACGAAAAACATTAATCTCATCTGTGTACATATGTTATTCGTACTGATTTTGATCAAGAAAAAATATAAACAAGTTAACGCTCTCCACTACTACACCCAAATATGAAGTAGATCATTTGACAGCACTTCACGTGTGTTGGATAGCATGCATATAACCAAGATAACATGAAAGGGTTTGTTTGTTATTCTTCCATGAGAATATTGACAACAAGACTCACCATAACGTTGGGCATAGAATGCTCTATGAATGATTGAACACGCACACTAGCGTTGATGCCATTTCATTCGAATAAGATTCATAATAAAATAGTTTGGCAACATCAAGCGATTACGGCGATTGTAAACACGGTTCAGAATAGGTGCAAGCTTATTTAAATTATTGTGAAAATTAATCCCATAGTTTTTTAGTATTTTATCACGTATTCGTAGATTCTCGTGTGGTTAGTGTAATAAGTGAAGTGTGATTTTTATGGTTAGTGCAATTACGCAACGAAAATGTGTGAGGATATAGTGCAATTAAAGGGAAAACATGCAGTATGGATCGAGTATATTCCCTAGTATGGTTTGATCAATACGACGAATTTATAGTGCAAAGGTAAGAAATTGTGTTGAAAATCTGACTGCTCATTATTTTTACGAAATTTAAGTCTCCGAAACGTTTTTGTAGCTTTTAATTATATTCAAAACGCTATTTTACTTGCCAGGATTATATATTCTTGGTTATTGCGTTCATTTATTCGAGAAATTAAACATCTTTTTACGTTTGAAGTTGGATGACTGCAGAATGTGATGAAAATATGTTCTATGGTGAGCATAGGTTCCGCTTCCCTACTTATGATTTAATCAAGGCAATAAATTATGACATTTTTAAGAAAGAATCGTGAAATGGGAATGAAACTCCGTTGCCTCATCTGCAAGTTGCCGCAGTATGGTATTATGACATTATTGTGCTTAAATAACGATGTGACTAGGATCCGCGATCGGTACCCATTTGGCCAGAGTGAAACTTGTCGAAACTTAGCCAAAAAAGCATAACTAATAAAAATAATTTGAACTTAAGAACCAGTGTTGAGTTCTAACCCGTGTTACAAAATTCGATTTGTATGATTTACGGTAACTGACCATGATAACTTGATCATTGTTGAGTAATGTGATGCTGGCAGAGATGCAAAATCTTACGACATTCACTCGAGAGTCATCAGCATATGAGTTTGAATACACTTTAAAAATGTGTTTAAAAAAATACAAGATAATCTTTTTGGATCTTTTGACGAGCTTGAGATGTTTCTCAAAAGAATCGCACGCAACACGCACCTGGTCCATCGGCCATCAATCCCCATCCATAATACTCACTTGGGTTTGCTCTGCTTGGCCAGCATGCACGATCATAAATAAAAGTCCAGGGGATTAAGTTCCGAGGAGCTGGAAGGCCACAAAGTCTAATCGGAAGAATCAGTCAAATTCTCCCAACACCACACTTGGACGATATTCTCCGTGTGGGCCGCATCATCCTGTTAAAAGACGTAATGGTTCTTCCCGTAAAGGTCCCGAAGCGCCTGGGCCACAACCTTCTCCAGAACCTAGTACGTGGCGTTGATTTTCGCTTTTTTCTCGATAAACACCAGTGGGAGCTTCTTACGCCTTGATATGGCCCCAAACCATCACCGACGCGGCTCTCTGGAACCACGGGATGCTTAAAGCCCAATTGAATGTAAATTAGAACGCATTCAAGTGATCATAACTCAAGAATTAAAGAACATACACGGTTGATCAAAATTTCACACTTTACTTGTGATCGATAACATCATGATCTGCACAGTCGCTGGTAACACAGTACCGGCGAACTTATTCCACTTTAAACGCATTTGTTGTGCATTTTTAACTTCTTTACCGCATCCTCGAAGTTTTTGCTTGACAATTGACCGATATTTTTCGATCGGTCTGAACACAGAGCTATTCGGAGGATTGATCTCTTTGGCGACGAAATTAAGATTGTTTGCACCATACCATTCTAGTTCCTCCTTAGAGAAGTGGCAGCTGGCTAGATCCAGCCAAAACATAACGTTGGTCTTGTGGTGCCGAATGAAAGGTAAAATCCGTTTTTTCAGACACTCTTTAATGTATATTTTCGACGTCATTGTGTGAGATGTGATGTAAACCTTGGTTTTCAGGCCATAGCTGCTAATTCCTTGCCAAATAATTAGTTTCCGAGCAAACTTATCAGTAAAAACAAATTTATACCTGGGAAGGACATCCCCACGGCCAGTTGCCAGGTAAAATTTTTGTCCGGGGATTCGTTTATAATCCATTTTGACATATTTTTCGTCATCCATTAAAATACAGTCATCGAATTTCATCAAAACTCGTTCGTATAGTAATACCACTTTGATGATAGATTCGCTGTGCTCTATCCACACTCAGAGTATCCTTGTAACGTTTGATTACAAGGCACACCGTTGGCTTTGGGAATTTCAAAACTTTTGCTATTTTTGAGGCAGACCTCAATGAATTCTCTAGATGTTTGTGCACAATTAATTTTATTTTCTCGAGTTCCTTGAGCCGTAATTTCGAGATGCGTCGATCAATCGAGGAAAACTTTTCACCAATTTTTTCGTAAATAAAATTTCAACAAATGATAGCCAAACGTTTTTTGTTCCAACCACCAGGGACGCGGTGGTGTATTAAACCGTACATCCAGATTTACTGGCCAACATCGGCGCCCACAGCCGATCATTTTTGACATTGTACGGTTGTTGCAAGACAGAGCGTTTCTCATCAGAAATCACGAACCCCAGACCTGCGTGCCTCGAAAGTACCTGTTTGACTCTGTCCAGCCTCTTCTTTGTTGTAGCCTTCGTTACCCCGTGAACCTTGCGTTTCTTGTACGGCTTGTATCCAAGGTCCTTCGTCATGATGATGTGGGCAGTCCCGATCAACACATTCAGGTCAGCAGCGTTTTTCGACGAACCCGCTCTTTCACCACCTTGACGGCTGCTGGCCGAGCGCGTCTTTCGGTACCGACGGATGGTAGTATAGAAGAAATTCCGCTTCACCCCGTGGGGTTTCAACCGCCGGAATATGTCGCCGGGTCGCTCACCTCTAGCTAACAACTTTACTACGACGTTGCGGTAGTCCAAGTGCGCATCTACACAACGATGAAAAGTTGTATTCGAGCATATTGAACACCCTGTGTATGTTTACCAACGTTAACGAGAATCGTGTATCACATGTGAGAACCTTGCGTCAAAACGTCACCAAACGTCACTATCGAGGATCAAAAGCAAAACCACAAAGTAGCATGGTTATCCAAGCACAGTATTGACAAAAAGTGGAACGACAGAAAAAATAATAACAGAAAGCCTTCCCTAGCAATGAAAAATAATAAGCAATTCTGTTATCTCAGATATCAATTTGATTTCCGTTAACATTTTCAATTTTGGACGAAAGTTACAAGTTGAATACAAAACTACAAATATTATCAGGTTGGTTAAAATAGTTTTATAATTTTGCTTTGGACCCGTCTCTCTTATGAATTTTGCTCCATACTGCACTTTCATGATCCTCGTCTTTCTGGCCATGCTATTCAACGCTAGTATGTACATAGCACGCGAGATGAACCAAAATGATTTCATAAGGGACGAATGCCCATTTCCAGTAGCCCGAAATTTTATCATTGCATTGGGTAGACATGGAAAGCGGTAACTGTCAGATTACCCATCTCCCATACCACAATCGGGCGAACTGTGGCTGGTCGAAAGAACCCTGTCCGAACCACCAGCTGAGAAATCGTGTCGAAAACGCAAATCATTTCGGTTAATCTCGCGTGCCATATACTAGCGATGAAAGCATAGCCTTGAATGAAGAGAGGGACGAAAGAACAGTACAAAGCAAAGTTCTTAAGAGAGAATGGGCCTCAGTTATAAAATCAGCCATCGGCAACAGAGCAAAATAATTTAACAGTGCCGGGTGTGGGTATTTCTGTATTCATCATGGAATGCATCTAGAAGAAATAAATAATAGAAGAAGACAATTTGAACCATTTGTTACCCGTTTTTGAAGACCCGGATAGGGAAAACATATTTTCTACCTGTTCATACGGAGATTTTTATTGGAGCAAAAGTAGGTAATTTTTTAGTAAAAAGTTGAACTACTTATGCTAACAGCACTTAATTGTTATTTCAGTGCAAGCATTTTGTAAGTTTGCTGATCAAATGGTGTATAAATGAAGTCATTGAATTCAGTTGAGTTATTAGCGTTCAAAAACCTTTCGCTTTAGCGTATCGCTCTCATTTTTCAAAAAAATTCAATGACACCCGGTATAAGAAGAGAAACGTAGCCGTACGTTAAAATAAGCTATTATTATGATATGGGGCTATTCATAAACCACGTAGACTTTTCTGGAAGGAGGAGGGGTTTGAACAAAGTCTACGCTCCATACAAAATTTCAAAGAAATTGTACGGAGAAAAATCAATGAGGCGGGAGGGGGCTCTGAAATTTTCAAAAATGAGTCTACGTGGTTTGTGAACAGGCCCTATTCAAAGATTTATTATTCATTCTGTTATCCCCAATCACATATTCAGTGATCAAACAATGATGACTTGGTGTTATCAAATTTGTATAATATTCCCTCGGGTTATCATTCCAAATCTAACTCAGTTCGCACGATTGTGTGGGTTAAAAACTAAACAAGCAACAGCAGAGGCACTAATTCACTAGCAAAGGCAAACGCAAGCAAGCTACATTAGCAAAACAAGCCCATCAGCAAAACTTATCATAGAGCCTTTATTGTCTATGGAGAGTCGCTGACCATAGTTAACACCAGTTGCATAAAGACGCTCGGCCGCATGGACGTTTGACCGAATCGGTTCAAAATTTCTAAAATTTCAAAAGATCATTAGCGCTACATTTCATTGAACAGTTAAACTCCAAAGAACTGCCAATGTTTGAAAGAAGGAAAAATCTTACAGAAGAGTTTTATACCGGGCAAGCTCGTGATTCAGCCGTTTGCTTTCGGATACAGGAATATGTGTCGTCATTAAAGGTCCATGAGTAAAGAATCATAAGAAGGTATCTTTCTTAGAACTGCATATTTCTTTAAGATTATTGAACATAATGACCCATTCCGTCTAACTTTTTAACATAATAAATTTTTCGACTTAAACTATATGGTCAAATGGCCGAATACCATTTTCTGCCTTCTTGAATACAAAATTTCGGTTTTTAATGAATCGATATAGCTGAAACTTAATCAGAAAAAAATAAATAAAAATATGTCTAGAATATTTCATAAGATCGGGATGCTACCTAAAGAGCTCCAGAATTTTTTTTGCACAGTTCTTTCCTATCACAGATTTCAAATGCGTGCAACGGAAGTCGTATATACAGCAGTGAACGATGCCAAAGTGGTGCACCTGCGCAAATTTTCTCATTCGTTCGGCAGTATTGAAGCTGTGCGGATCAGTGGGGAACCAGTATGAGGTTGGAAGCTGACGGTGGTAAAAGTGCCCTCGAGGATGCACTAGCGAGTAACTATTGGTCAGGTAGCTGATGGCTCAGCAAGCTGTTGCTAGCTAGCCGTTTGCTAGGCAGCCATTGGATATATGCTAGTATTGCTGACTAATGCTCACTTATCTTATCAATCAGACCAAGGCCGGTGTGGACTCTGCTGTAAACAGAAGTTGTCTCCATTGTAATCGGTCCTTGGCTGTACCTCGCCAGCTTCGCTGTCTGCGAAAAGTCCGCAGGTCCATCCATTTTAACAGGGCTGTTGTCCGCCATTCTTTCGACATGCCCAGACCATCTTAGTCGACTGATTTTAACGGTATGTACGATGGGAGGTTCTCCCAGCAATTGATGCGATTCGTGGTTCTTTCACCTCCTCCACGTTCCGTTTTCCATCTGCACTTTACCGTAGGTCGTACGCAGCACCTCCCATTCAAACCAAGGGCGCCTTGGTCCTCCACTAGCAATGTCCATGTTTCGTGCCCGTAGAGAACTACCGGTTTAAATAATGTATTGTAGTCAGTCAACTATGTAGTTCGGCAAACTTTGTTCGATCTTAGCGTTCTACGGAATCCAAAGTAGGCACGATTAACAGCCATAATGAACCTTTGTATGTCTCTGCTGGTGTCGTTATCGGTGGTCACCGATGAGCCCAGATACAAGTGGTAGGAGGCTTACATTGTCTTCTCGCGAGCCTCTTCCCTTCATGCATTTTGTTGTCAACGCATTAATCACAAGCCCAATCCTACCAGCTTCAGCCTTAAGTCTGATGTACGTGTCCGCCATCGTCTCAAAGTTACGAATCAAAGTTAGATGATCAGCCGCTTCTAACATGGAGAACAGACGCCGTTTTTGAGCCGCTCCTGACATAGAAAACAGACGCTCAGATAGACTGCACCCTTTGAGGAGGGCAGCCCCTCTTCCCTGTCAGCATATGACCAAGGTTACCCGATCTTTCCAATGGTTACTCATACCCCAGTCGGCACCATGAGGAGGTAGGGATAGGAGTTACTGGACATGAGGCTAAGGATCGCATTAGGAACTATTTTATACCTGCAGGTACGCGAAGTACCATTAGTACGCATTATCCAATCATTTACTAAACACCATCATGTGCTGTATTCAATACAGCATAGTATGCAACAAAGCAAAATAAATTTACAGCTTAGAGGGTAGACTATGGCTGCATTGAACATTGAATGAAACCTCATGTAATAAAAGAAGAAGACATTTTGAACCATTTGTCACTTGTTTTTGAGGAAATTTTAAAGTATAAAGTTGAACTACTTATACTTATAGTACTCAATCGAAAATTAAATCAAAAAGGTAAGTTGTAAGTTTTCCTGATCAAATGGTGTACAAATGAAGTCATTCTGTTCAGTCAAACGAGAGTGATTAGCGTTCAAAAACCTTTCACTTTTGCGTAACGCTCTCAAATTTTGAAATGACATGCGGTATAGAAAAGAGAAACGTAGTCCTAAGTTAAAAAAATGAATAACTTGATTTCATAATTCGTTCCCTAAACATATTGTAGATCATTTTACACAAATTTAAAAAAAATAATTTGATAATCTACGTATACTTTAAGGAGCGGGAGGATTGTTGGAAAAAGTCTACTTAAGTCTGCGAGGGGGAGGGGGTTTGAAAGTTTCAAATTTCGGTCTACGTGGTTAATGATCAGCCCCCTACTGGTATTGGAGGCCCAAGAAACACGGAAGTTCTACCAGAAGCTCAACGCATCCCGCAACGCCTTCGTGCCGCGAGCCGAAATCTGCAGGGATAAAGATGGGAACCTCCTGACGGACGGACGTGAGGTGATCGAAAGGTGGAAGCAACACTTCGATGAGCACCTGAATGGCGTGGAGAATGTAGGCATTGGAGACCAAGGCAACGGAGGAAACGACTACGTCAGTGCAGCAGAGGAAGAAAATGATCCAACTCCCACTCTGAGGGAAGTTAAGGATGCCATACACCAGCTCAAAACCAACAAAGCAGCTGGTAAAGATGGCGTCGCAGCTGCACTCATCAAGATGGGCCCAGAAAAGTTGGCAACTTGCTTGCAACGGATGATAGCCAGGATCTGCACCATGCACCATGTACAAAACGCTAGTAAGACCGGTGGTCCTCTACGGACACGAGACATGGACCATGCTCGAGGAGAACCTGCAAGCACTCGGAGTTTTCGAGCGACGCGTGCTAAGGACGATCTTCGGCGGTGTGCAGGAGAACGGTGTGTGGCGGCGAAGGATGAACCACGAGCTCGCTGCACTCTACGGCGAATCCAGCATCTAGAAGGATATGGTGGGTAGGGCATGTTTCAAGAATGCCGGACATCAACCCTACAAAGTTGGTGTTCGCTACTGATCCGGTGGGCACACGGAGGCGTGGAGCGCAGAGAGCACGATGGGCGGACCAGGTGGAGTGTGATCTGGCGAGCATTGGGCGTGACCGAGGTTGGATAGCGGCAGCCGCAAACCGAGTATTGTGGAGTATTATTGTTGATTTTATCTTGTATGTATGGAATTGGAGGCAGGAACATCCCGTGGATTCCATAAGTGAGAGAGATGCGGAACAAATATCATTTCAATTTTTCTGGATTTCTCGACCCGATCGACTAGCTAATGAGGCGGGGAGGCAATAACCCATCGATGTATCAATTCAAAGAGGAGATGCTTTGAGAAACGTGAAGCAATCGGTACGCCAACGGTGGGAGATAACAGTGGAATGATACTAGGGCGTCAAAGTCAAGGGCAGCGAAGGAATATACCTACAGGTGAACGGAACGCGAGAGCACGGCCGACAAACGTTGTTCTTACACATTCGTTCCTTTTGAAGAAGGAGCCACCGACCAATTATGAATATTGCCGTACGGTGATGGACGCCCAGCATTTAATTCTTGAATGCCGGAAATATGTAAATGACATTGGGACTAGCCTACGCGACGTCTTGGCAAAAACAGAGGAGCAAACTCAAGTTTTAAGACTTTTTTGACAACTGTAGCGAAATCAAGAAATGGAGGAATCTGATGAAAAAAATGAGCAAAGCTGAAACGTGTCCGATACTAATCCACGAAGCGGATGAAGAAATACTGAATAAAAATAACGAACGAACAAACGGCGATGGAAACAACTACGGAAGAAGACAAGATAAAGAAGAAAATTTGGGAAGAGAAATCGAAGAAGCTTTACGAAATCATCGGAGGAAGAAGCAGAAAATCGAAGTGGATGAACAAAAGACGAAGATGAAAAATTGGCAAATGGAGTAGAAGAAATGGAAGGAGGCACAACGGAAGAAAAGAATCAGAAGAAATAAGCGAAAGAATGTTCATAAAAAAAATGTCCAAGTAGAAAAAGATAGCTGAAGGAGAGATATGTAACAAAAGTTGAACAATAAGAAACGCGAAGAGGATGTATGGAAGAATAGAAGACGAAGAAAAGAAACGGATGAGCAGAAGAACAAGAAATTCATGCACTCGGGGAAGAAATTAAACTGACAAAGAAATAGACGGAAAATGAGGGGGGAGGAAGAAGCGGAAGAAGAGGAATTGTAGAGGAGAAGTTTAGGAATAAGAGTTGAAAATTTTCATTATTTTCAAGAGTGACGGCAACAAGATCTACAACGTTCGAAAGGGAAGATAGAAAGATTTACTACAGTTTCAAACATTACAATTTGCACATAATTAGCTTTGCGTGACTTGCACGAATCAATAATGCTCAAGTTTTCATGTTAGTCGAAGTTTCACGCTATGCCAACATATTCTGAGAAAGACAGGGAAAACTCAATCCACCTCAGTTAATAGAGATGATCCAACATCAGGGAGAAACTTCCCACGTGAGTACACAAAGAACAGCTGAAATAAGTTACAACTTCTAGTTCAGCCCATACCAAACCGAACGCAAAAAATACCGTGTTCAAGTGGGTATCCATTAGTCAGTTCAAAGTTGACCATGCCGTGACCGAACGAAGCGCAAAACAAAAAACTGATGGATTTATTGATAACGGTAGCAACATTCTTCGTCATTTCCGGGATAAAACGACAGCAATTTTCACCGAAATTCTGGTTGAATTTAAATACATTGTTGTTACATTGTTTATCATTAAGCTGTTCTTGTAGATACGGAGTAATGAGTACTGCATTCAAATCTATGTCATATTTCACTATCCTCAACCAGAACAAAGCTTCCCAGGAGGTTTGCATGTGGTTAACCAGTAGAGCTCCTTCCGGGTTAAACATCTTTGCAAATGAAAAAAAACTTGGCATGATTTATGCTATCTCAGTTTTTCTCCAACACTCAACACGCTCGGGAGCTTGCTCACTTTTCCATTAGCTAATATTACCCCGCTGTTCTAGAAGTATGTTTAGAAGGAAACACAGAAAATTCTTCTCGAGAAGGATGGTGGGAATCGAGTCGGAAAAAGTTCACTCCTTAGACGATTATGAGAAGTAGCGATACATGTAATGAAATAAAAATAATGTGAGAGTGTCGGAAAAAGTGTCTAGAATCTGCCATGGAACGGCCCTCCAGGGAAAACAAGACAAAGGTGAGCGGAATGAAAGTTCGTGCCATTGAGCATTTTTCTAGCTACAGCCATCTTTGGCTTCGCACCTAGGAACCTAGTTGTAGACGAACAAATAATTACTTTGGCGTAATGTTGAAATTGTGTAAATGATAGCACTAAACGGTTCTGCTAATCGGTATTGTTATAGCCAGTGCTGGAAAAAAAGTTAATTGCTTTTATCCGAACGATGATGCTGACCAACTTTGCATTAAACATCAAATTAAAGCAGTTCGATGATGATTAAAAACATACCAATGCGGTAAAAAACCTATGCAAACATACGGCTTTAACGGTACTTTCCCTATCTGCCCACTGCCAGACGATTTAAGAAAAATCAATTTCATGGATTAGCCATAAGTAAATTCAATTTTATCCGTTTTTATTGCACTCTTTATTTATCCAATTTAGTTCTCAATTTTCAATTCCCGTCTGCTCGCAAAATTTGCCATCCCGAGTTGGTAATCCTTTTATGCTGTGGCCCAGCTTCAGGTCTAGGTATCGTTATGAAATTAATCAAACCGAATACAATTGATTGGTATTTTCTGCGCTGGTGCTGATCATCCATGCCGTCGCTCTTTTTCTCAATGTCAACAGAGACTTTGTATCAATCGAAAAGCAAATAGCCAAAAGTGATTGGCAAATTAGGATGACGACAATGAAGGCCGCAGCAAAATTAGACCTGAAGAAACCCGGGCTTCAATCACTTTATCAGCAAGTGCAGGACAAATCTCATAAAAATGTAAATTTCTGAAATCACCCCACAGTGAATTTTTCTTTTTTGCTGATTATGGTGACAAATCGGTAACTGAACATTTTTGTGAAAAGGCAAGCACCCCTATTTTAGGAATGCAAACTTGCAACTGAATTGAAACTTTTTTTTGTGTTTCATTATTATCGAGATTTTTAGCCTCGAGCTGGTTCATCTTTCGCCGCAGTTTCTCAAACACCTCTTTGAATACTTTTGTGACATGTCCGGGGTGAGAATTTAGCTCGTCACTTTGGCGAGAGAGGTATGGATGTTAACCACTACACCAGGAATCGAAAATCTTTGACAGTGGTTTATTTACACTTCTATAGAGAACAACTGGTGCAAGTTTGATCAAAGTAGTCGGTAGCGTTCAGAAATAAAGTCAAATGGAACTAGAAACAATAAAAAATACTGTGCAAAAACACCAGGAAAATCTGGAATGGTCCGGTTCCAAGCTGGTTAAAGTGCTAAAGATGCCGAAAACAACAGTTTGTCGAGTGTCAAACCCTACAAGGAGTATGAAAAGGAATCAGCGGACCTATGAAAAAACTGGAACCAGGGATCGTCAACTGCGCAGCAAGGTGTTGAGATGCGTTAAAGCCAACCTCAGTCTTTCGATCCGTGGCCAGGATGTACAACGCCAACTTTCATACGGTGCAGAATATCCTTACCAGGGAAGGATACAAGTCGTACAACGCAAGTAAACATCCGAACCGGCACATGAAGCAGAATTGCGTGGCTAACAGGCGTGTTAGGCTCTTTTATAACCGTGATTTGACGGAACACAAGGGCTGCACTTTGATCTATGACGAAACATACGTCAAACTCGATTTTAAGCTGCTTCCCGGTCAAAAGTTTTACATCGCGACTGGACGTGGGAATGTGTCGGGAAGATTCAAGTTCGTGTTTGCCGACAAGTAAGCGAAGAAAGCCATGGCTTTGCAAGCGATTTGCAGTTGTGGCCTGAAAACGGAACCATTTACCACATCTTCGGCCAATTTCATCATCTTCGGTTACAATTTACGGATGGAAAGATGAGTGGGAATGTAAAGTATCGTTTACATAACACATTAATTTTAAATTCTTAATTGTCTAAGCACCACCACCGTCTAACCACACATACACAGATAAATTAAAACTTATAGTAAACATACAGGTTAAGCCTACTACAACCTAAGGCTAATGTTAGTCAAAAACACATAAATGAGTTTCATGTACTCCAAATCACACACAGCCAAAATATCTCGAATTGGCACATTGGGTTGCCTACCTCGAGCCCGATGGGAATCATAAAGCTCAGATCTGACTCCACGATGCGCAGCACAAGACCAAATAATGTGATCTGCGTCTTGAAAACCTTTTCCACACTCACAGAGATTGCTGTCGCTCAGTTCAACACGGAATAAATGAGCGTTCAAAGAATAATGATTGGACATAAGGCGAGAATAAACACGAATAAAGTCTCGACCCACATCCATCCCCCTGAACAAAGATTTCTTCAACACTTTAGGGATGATCAAATATTGCCATCGCCCCAAATCTCCTTTACTCCATTTATACCGCCAGCTGACGAGTGACTGTTGACAAAAAAAAGGAAAAAAATTCATTGAAGGCGAATTCTCGATCGTAAATACCGCCTTCTATAGCACCCACCTTTGCAAGCGAGTCCGCTCTCTCATTGCCCAGAATTGAACAATGAAATGGGACCCATACAATTACGATTGGAAATATTAGGAGAAGGGCTGATATCCTAAGTTATGTACAAATGGTACAAAGTCATGATGCGAGTTTGAGGATTCAACTCGAGAAGCTACTCAAAGTTTTCGATTACCTGGGGGTCCTCACCTGGTTCATAACTTCACACCTGGTGGGAAGCCAGAGATACAATTCTGAAACTCGATCTGAGAGTGGCAACATGCCAGCCAGCACTTCAAGACTCATGGTGTGAGTCGAGTGCATGCAACCTAACGCGATACGAAGACATCGATACTGAATACGTTCCAATTTGATGATGTGCGACCGAGCCACTGACTGAAAACAAAAACTACCGTATTCCATAACCGACAAAATCGTTGTCCGGTACAACGTTAGAAGATCTTGCGGATGCGCTCCCCACCAGGTTCCGGTAATTGTTCGAAGAAAGTTGATCCTTTGCTGGCATTTTCGCTTCACATACTCAATGTGGGATCTCCAAGTGCACTCTGAATCAAACAAGATCCCAAGATATTCAAATGACATAGAATGAGTTATCGGTGTACCCCAAATTTGAAGCTTCGGTTGTGCAGGGTTATGCTTCCTAGAAAAAACTACCAACTCAGTTTTCTCCGTAAAGAATTCGATACCTAGCTCGAAAGCCCACGTCGACAAATTGTCTAAGGTATCATGTAAGGGTACTTGCAGATCGACCCCATTGGGTCCCATGACAGACACTACGCCGTCATCTGCAAGTTGTCTCAACGTACACTTGCCACTCAGACAACCGTCAATGTCTTCGACATACACATTATACAAAAGGGGGCTTAAATATGAGCCCTGACCCATGTAGCTAAATCGGGAAGCTGTAGAGGTTCCATGAGAGAAGCTCATATGTTTCTCTGACAGCAAGTTGTACAAAAAATTATTCATTATTGGTGAAAAGCCACAAGCCTGGAGTTCATCGGAAAGAACTTCAACAGATACTGAATCAAAAGCCCTCTTTATATCCAAGAATACAGAAGCCATTTGCTCTTTTTTAGCAAAAGCTAACTGAATCTCTGTGGAAAGCAACGCGAGACAGTTGTTCGTTCCCTTACCCCTACGGAAACCATATTGAGTATCTGAAAGCAGGTTGTTCGTCTCAACCCATTTGTCCAGACAGAAGAGGATCATTTTCTCCAACAACTTTCGAATACAAGATAACATCACGATGGGTCGATAGGAGTTGTGGTCGCACGCGGGCTTACCAGGTTTTTGAATGGCAATAACTCTCACCCACCTCCAATCATCCGGTACAAGTTTAACATGCGCTTCTTAGCGGGTGGGAGGTTCTTAAGCAAGTTGAACTTGATCCTATCCGCCCCTGGAGCCGTATTGGGGAGCGCAAAGGGAGTGCGAGAGAGAGTTCTACCATTGAGAAAGGTTGGCTAATCTCATCTATCGAATTCGTGGTTTCGCGAGAAATTATTCGGGCCGGCACAGATTCTGGACAAACTTTTCGCGTGAACTTGAGGATTCATTGGTCTGAGTATTCCTCGCTCTCGTTGTTCGTAGTTCTGTTACGCAATCTTCGCGCCGTGTTCCAAAGAGTACTCATCGACGTTTCGCGCGATAGCCCATTCACGAATCTTCGCCAGTATCTGCGTTTCTTGGCCTTGATGAGGCTCTTAAGTTCGCGTTCGAAAGCCGTGTATACTTCGAAGTGCTCAGGTGTTCCACGTCTACGGAAAACTTTAAACGCGTCGGACTTTTTACGGTAAACCTCGGTGCATTGCTGATCCCACCATGGAGAAGGAGGTTTCCTGCGTAATGACGTTCCTTGAACAGGTCAAAATTGAGCTTGAAACGCGCTGTCTAAGATCAGATTGGAGAGGAATTTGTATTCTTCAAGCGGAAGAAGCAATTCTACCGTCGTTACGGCTTCATCTAGTGCTGTCCTAAACCTTGTCCAATCAATGTGACGGGTAAAATCAGACGTGACGTTGATAGATTCCGAGATGCGGAGCAATATGGTTTTTAGATCGTGGCAATATTGCTAATTGCAATTAATGACGTTGTTGCTCTGCTTAACACACAACGTTTTCTTCTTCAGAAAACCATAACTGGATTACACTCGCGATCTCGAAAAAAATTAAACCTGAAGAATTTGAACTACTAGTAAAATCTTCCAAAGCAACGAAGAGCGGACCGCACGAACTGCACCGTTCGCTTGTTCACTGGGCAATGTTTATACATTCATTCCTCGTGATCACGTCGGAACAAAATTGGTTCCCGTCTCTTGCATCTTTGATCATTTTTGAACGTGAGTATCAATACTGATACAACTTTTGCCACTAAGTTAACAAATCTGCCGAATCCTGTGCTGCCATTGGCTTCTCGCTACAAGGCGCCGCAGTAATAAAAAAGAATGACATATTGATGTATGGCTCGGCGCTAGGCGACAATTATCCACCAGGCTATGCATTCCACCAACGCTCCAATAATGAATATGGCGAACCTCAGTTGGTGGATGGCTTTAAAGCTGGAAAATGGGGACACGATCAGGTAACGAAACGTTCGTTGGCTGATCATACTTGCCGCTAATAGCATTTTGAAAGACGCCTTCTCCCATCCCGAACGCAGGACCGGTACGACTGCTGGTCAATGACAGGAGAAGCTCGACTGCGATGAAATGAATATGGGCTTCCGATAAGAGAGAATCCCGGTGTCCGTATATTAGTAATGTAGAGAGCCTTTCCAGGTAAAGAACAACGAAATGCTTTCCATGGTGCGCCCAGTTTGTCCGAAATTATTTGCTTTAAAAGTGTAACGAGTCGTGTACTTCACCGATATAGTAACTTGAGAGAGACCACCAATCTTACTTTGAGCTCAGCGACAGGACGACTATGAAAAAGGCCTACTGATGAGTAATTAATCTGTTGTAGTGAATGATAAACATATCATATAAATCAGTGGTGCTCAGGTAGATGCTTGCAGCGGGCCAAAATGAAATTTTGCGCCAATGCCACGGGCCGCAATGAGTTATTTTTAATGGCTTAAAATAATTAATAAAAAACAGCTTATTTTGAGGACACGTTACTAGTAGATGTACCTGAAATGTAAAGCAATGCTCTTTCTTCCAAAATAAAAAAAAATACAAACAACAAAATGTAGATTTATATCACATTCAATTTATTTGAAAATTAATAAAAAACACTTTTCGCATTTTAATACATAATTCACTTACACTTTTCTTGAGCAAGCTTATCGAGATCAGCCTTCATGCTAGAGGTCGATATACGCAATGAATTGTCCAAATGTTCATCACTTATCTTATTTCTTGCTTTTGACTTTACTTGCTTCATCACGGAAAACAGTTGTTCACAAATGTATGTGGATCCAAACAAAGAAGCTACGAAAAGAGCATGATTTCGCAGCTCTGGGAAGCGCTCTTCCGGAACAAATTTGGCATAGAACTCCAACAAATCATGTCGATCAAATTTTTCTCGCAGTTCCGTGTCGCACTGTAACTCAATTAGTTCCATTTGGATATTATCTGGGGCTTGTTCAGCATCAACACTGAATGGAGCAGAAAAAAGTTTTAGAATTTTGTCATGCGCTTTGAAATCTCCAAATCTACGAGAAAAATCATTTATCATTGTTTGGAGTGCGTCAACGTATTTTTTAGTCAACGTTACGTTATTTTGCACTTCTTGCAGAGTAGGGATATGGGCAAAATTTAGAATTTTCATCTGTTTCTCCCACAACACGAGTTTGTTTTCAAATGTACTGATTTGATTAAACATGCTGTGCACCAATTTGCCTTTACCCTGGAGACTTAAATTTAAATCGTTCAGGTGCGTTGTAATGTCAGTCAGGAAAGCCAGATCTGTCACCCACTCCGCATTATCGAAAAACTTCACTGATTTACCTTTGCTCTCCATGAATTCGACGATTTCTTTCCGAAGATCAAATACGCGTCGCAGCACCTTTCCCCTGCTCAGCCACCGTACCTCAGTATAATATGGTACGTCACCATATTCTGCATCCGTGTCTACTAGAAGAGCCTGAAATTCTCGATGGTTCAATGCGTGCGATCGGATGAAATTAACTATTTTGATGACATCTTTCATGACATCTTTGAATCCCACGCTTTTGGCGCAGAGGTTCTCCTGGTGCACGATGCAATGGTACTGGGAGAATTGCTCTGACTCTTCTGGTAATTTTCGAAGATGGGCAATTGCACCTTCATGTTTTCCTATCAATAAACATATTTTTTCAGTAATAAAATGATTAAACACAGAGAACAGACAAACAAGCTCAAACATAATTCATAAATAAATAAATAAATTTAAACATACATATATGTATGAAGAAAAATACCTAAAATTTAACACCATCCTTGGTACTAAATTTTCCAAAGCCGTTAATCTGATAAAGCTGAATATTTTGCATCAATTTGTATGCAACCCTTCAAGTAAAAAGTAAATAAACTTACGGCCTGATACCAGCGCCAAATACATCAAATGTCCACAATAAATGTGATAATGCCAGTACTGTCAAAAGGCGACGTTCAAAATAGCACAACATTAACAACAACGGTAACAACTCCGGACATTTTCTTCAGCGGTAGATCAAACTTTTCTAGAACAGCGCACAGAGCATTAAAGATATCAATGCCCTTTGTCGTTCCTTTCATGGGGAAAAGGCTTGCCAATTCCTTAGTCACCTCAAATATCTTAGATATGCCGCGGATTAAAACTGCCAATTGAGCTGTGTCAGATATATCCGTGCTCTTATCCAGCGCCACTGAATAAAATTCAAAGCTGGCAACTTTTTCCTTCAAACTCAACACAAGATTTTCAGCAATGTCTTCAACCCGCCTGGTGATGGTCGCCCGCGACAAACTCACTTGCGCAAAGATGCGACTTTTTTCGGGACAAATCATTTGAACCACAGCTTCCATACATTCCTTAACAAACTCACCATCAGAAAATGGCTTCGAATGGGAAGCGAGTTTTTCTGCGATAATGAAACTTGCCTTTGTGCACAACTCGTTTTCTTGCTTTCTTCTCACAAAAAAGTTTTGCTGGCTACTCAAATTTCCTCTGAACTCAGCATCATTTTTCTAGCCCGCGCCACACCGACATATTTATCCATTTTTGACGCATGTTTCGACTCGTAGTGACGCTTCCACATTAAATTCCTTCCATAACTGCAACAGCTTCGTTGCAAATCATACACACCGGTTTTTGATTAATGCACGTAAAGAAAAACATTTCAGACCACTTCTCCTGGAAAACACGTCCTTCATCAGCCACTTTCCGTTTTTGCTAGCTGGCTAGTGCCTTCCATTTTCACTGAATAATTGCTCGAAACTTCTCAGAACTACGCACGCGACTACAGAACGGAACCAATTGACAACAGACACTGAATGGTGAAAGTGAATAAACCTGTGGTTGCGGGAGCGAAAATATGACTGCATTCTCTCTTTCTTTCTATCCCGCCTTTTTGGTCATTCATCATCTGTGTAACAAGCACGGTAAAAATTGTTCACATAAAACTTTGAGAATCACAATTATTGCAAAGTAAGAAATGCAACTCAAATCGAACAGCAAATAGCTACATATTCAATGAAGTTCTCATATTTCTCAAATGCTATCGCGGGCCGCATTTGCCGCCTCGGCGGGCCGCATGCGGCCCGCGGGCCTCAGGATGAGCACCACTGATATAAATTGTGATCTTCATACGGATTGAGGAATGAATATGCTCTTAGTTAAAATCTCCTGTGGTGTAGTGGTAAGCTTGACTGCTACTTAGCATGGCACCTCAGTGTGTCTGAGTTCAATCCCAGTCGAGGTCGGCGGTTTTTCTGAGACGAAAAAATCTGGTCACGTCTAGCTTCGGAGGGGGAAGTAAAGCCGTTGGTTCCGGCTCGTGTGTTGGTGAGTGCGATATGTAGGGTACAGGTAGTGGTGGAGATGTCTTCCTGGCGTCGGTGGTTGTCACCGTCACCACGTTGTGAGAAAATAGGCCAACGGGAAATAAACGAATAAAAAATCACCTCCGAGGTTTATTTTTATATATTTTTTTCGTTCATGCTTAGCGACACCTGCTTATGAGTTAAATACATTTATTCAAAACTAGGTAAAAGTATTTTTATCAAAATTTTTAATGTCGGTTTTTTAAACGTTGTAGGTTTAACGCCCCAAAGTGGGTCAAAATATTGATTCAGCTCCAAACCAATTTCCGCGTGGTTCTAAAACTTGAGCTCTCCTGGCTACGGGGGATTACTAAAGAGAAAGTTAGCTTTTCAGCATGATGACGTTCGGAAATGTTTGCTACATGTGCGGTAGTTAGTCATTTTGCATGCTGCCTTACGATAGATCAGTTGATGATCATTTCCATTGAATGGCGATATAATTAGATATTAATTGTTTAGGAAGATGATGCTCTTGTCAGATACTCAACCTTAGTATTTAATATTTATATTTATTTATTTTTCATTGGTTGAAATATAATCAACAGAATTTTCAAGTAACCCGATTGCTACTAAACATCTATAGAGAATATGCATGATAATTTACCGCATATCAAAATCTGCTCTCTACGAACAAATTTGCATCAAACAGATATGTATTACTCGTTTTACAATGTCTATGAATGACAGGAATTTCTAATTAAATAGGGAAGCGGATCCTATACTCACCATAGTACATATATTCATCACATTCTGCAGTCATACAACTTCAAACGTAAAAAGATGGACGCAGTAACCAAGAATATATAATCCTGGCAAATAAACTTAGCTCTTGAATATAATTAAAAGCTACAAAAACGTTTCGAAGACTTAAATTTCGTAAAAATAATGAGCAGTCAGATTTTCAACACAATTTCTTACCTTTGCACTACAAATTCGTCGTATTGATCTAACCGTACTAGGGAATATTCTCGAGTCAGACTCCAAGTTTTCCCTTTAATTGCACTATATCCTCACACATTTTCGTTGCGTAATTGCACAAACCATACAAATCACACTTCACTTATTACCTATTCTGAACCATGTTTACGATCGACGTAATCGCTTGATGTTGCCAAAATATTTTATTATAACTCTCGTTCGAATGAAATGGGTTTGGCAGTACTTCAATATCACCTTTTTTGTGGAAGTGCTACAAATCGCCCAAAGTTGAGCTATTTTGTTTTTCCATAGATTAAATAAATAATAACATACTTCTAATTGTAGATTTTTTCAGTATTTACCGAGAAATAAAATTCCCCATTTAATAAAATTTTTCCATCTCTGTTGAATTTGGCGGCACTGCTCACATACTGTATTGCATACACATCAACGCTAGTGTGCGTGTTAAATCATGCATAGAGCATTCTATGCCCACCGTCTGGTGAGTCTCGTTGTCAATATTCTCATGGAAGAATAACTACCCAACACACATGAAGTGCTGTCAAATGATCTACTTCAATTTTGGGTATAGTAGTGGAGAACGTTAACTTGTTTATATTTCTTTCTTGATTAAAATCAGTACATTAACATGTGTACACAGATGGGATTAATGTTTTTCGTGATATTATTAATATAGATACATAGCAGCGGCAACTTTTCCTTATTAAATTGGAAGAAATTTAACAAAATTGAATGTTTCGTGTGTTGCTAAACGATTAACGGTGTGTGAACGAATAAATTTTAAATAATTTGTGTACTCAGTGTTCTGAATTCAATGCAAATTCACCGATTTCCACTTGAGTTCTGCTTATTAAGCTCAAGATAGGTCCCGCTTCCCTAGCATTTCAAAGTCAGTATCAAAAGCAAAGTCAACGTTATTGAGGACAGATCACAGAAGGCCTACCTAGTGTTGTTGAAATCGGTATGTACCGATGATAATGATTTTAGAGAACTGCTAAAGAATGCTCAATCATTCGTTCAAGAGAGAGAGAGATAAAAAGCTCATTCAAATCCCTGAAAAAAATAGATAGCTACGTACATGAACACAACGATTGACAAATACGCAAAATGAGATCTCGATATCGCTATCTGATTCCTCTGTTTAAGAGAGAAACAAACCATTTTATATTCAAAGCCAAACGACAACTCGCCCATTCCTTCGCATTTTTCCTTCCTCGTTTTAGGATGAAGCATCAAATATTCTCCCGCATAATAATTTTATTTATTTTATTTATACTTCACTTTTCAACCCATCTCCAAGAGCCAAGGACTCACGGATGCATGCACATATACCCGACCAAAATCGCCCAGCTCTATTAAAGCATTCCCTCTGCATCAGCATCATCGTCATCCTTCGGTTGTGGATCCGTATTCTAGATACATGTGTTGTGCCATGCGAATCCTTACAGCTTCAAACAGACCGCCAAATAAACCCTAGCTGTCATCTCCATACGCCGGAAATTTGCCACCAGAAAGTGGGACCGAATCATTACCATGTATTTAGCATTTACGAAGCTTCTGATGCAAACCCACCAGAGAAAAAAAAATTACGAGAATATATTCAAATATTTTCCCTCTGTCTACGTGTGGCTTTAGTCTGCACCATCCATGGAACCGATGGACGAGTACTTTTTTCACTGTTAAAGGGTATCTTCTCTAGCGTCAACCGTCCACTTCTTGACCAATAAATGCCACTTCACTGTGACCACAAGTATAAACTAAAGTTTTTGCTGGCGTGTTGCTGACTCTTGAAAACACTTCAATTATTTTTTCCCGAAAACCATAGCAGCAAATGCAGATCACTTCTCGTCTTACTGCACTGTTATTTATTCGTATTGGTCATCGCCTCGTCAGAAGCAATTAGCACAGAGCATTTTGTTTTTACTAAAGGGTGTTTCGATCAAAATTTGGTTGACTTAAACTTGACGCATTTCCTTTCAACGTGCAAAAAAATTTTGCACACACAGAAAAAATTCTTGTAGTAAAAACTACCATTTCAACCGGCTATGCCTATCTTTAAAACTACCATAAAATTTCAGTCCAATTCACTACGTTTATGGTAAAACCTTCAACATTTGTGGTATATTTGACAGACCTCATATTGATATCAACCGCACCATGGTTGATCTAATCGCAGGCATGGTAAAATCAAACGCATTTATTGTCAGCTGAAAATTGTTGGTGATAGCGCTTAATTTAACCCTCGAAATGGTAGTTTCTACTGCGACTTTTTTTTTGCGTGCACCGCTCATTTTGAATATGTGTGCGTGTAGTATCAACCCTTTATCTTATTTTGAGATTAGCACTTCAGTTATCAAAATGTCGTGTAAGGAAGAGAAGCAACGCATCAAAATTTTACACCTGCGTGGCGAAAATCAGAGTAGCGAAAATCAGAGCAGGTGTAAAATTTTGATGACGCCAAATTGGCGAAATTGTTGAATAAGGCTAAATCAACTGTTACTAACGTGTTCGGTGAACGTTTGTCGACAACCAGCAAAGCTGGATCGGTGGGAAATTGAAAGCCAGAGGATTTTTTTGAAAAAAGGTGCAATTCATTTGGATGGAAATTGAAATGGCTCGATCAAAATAGCGGCGAAAAAAAAATCGCGTGATATAGGGAAGTACTTGTCCTGGACATCCCAGAAGAAAGCACTGGTATTATTTATTTATATGCCTTCGTTTGCAACCACGTGGTTTCACACAATCTTGAAACAACACCACTTAAGGAAAAGAAAACACTCTTCCAGCTAGAGTGGAAAGTCTCTCGAGAAATTATTTTTATGATTATTTATAGAAAAATAACTCTTCTGTTTACTGACTACCAAACGGCTACAACATGCCACAAACGTATTGTCGAGTTTGTGTATCGTGCTTTGCACGATCCTAGCAAGAATCTTGATCGGTGTTCCGAGGAAAAGGAATTCTCCATCTGAAGATGAAATATGCTTTTTGTTTTCTATTTGATGGCACTATATCATATTTTTCTCCTTTGGCACTGTTCGTGCTTTCCACATGTGGATGGAAAACCCCCCTCTCGACCGTGTTGCTATACGACAAGTGGACATTCATCCCGATGGTTGTAGAAGGGAAAAGAAGACGCTTGTTGTTGGGAGGAACAAATTGAAGTGTTATTGCTTTTAGATTCAGCTCTCTTCAGGTTGCGACGGGACGACAATAGCTTGTCGATAGGACCAGAGATTATGGCCCCAGAATGTTTCAGGGAAACTTTCTCTAGCATTGTTGTTCACGAGGGCTTTTTATATTGCTTATTGATTTACTCGTACGGTTCATGGGTGCAATCAACACGTCGTATTCGTTAGCTTGAATGATGAATATTGTTATAAGCTTTAAACGTTTAATAGGCATCATATTTTTGTTCGGTCTATTTTTATTGTCTGCATTTTCCATAAAAATACGTATACAAACTAAAAGTATGAAGAAAGTAATGCTTAAACTTTTTAGGAAAAATGATCAAGAAAAGATTTCGAATCAATTGAGTGGGCTTGAACATAATCGATGAACCATGATAAACATAAACTAACGTTTCCCATAATAATCTCGTTGTTTCTATTTTTATCCTACGCTGTACCAAAAGATTTGCGAATAAGGGAAGGTCCAATAATTATGTCACGTAGTAGGGAGAGAGAGGGGGTTTGGGAAAACGTGACGATCCATACAAAAAAATTAATGGTCCACACAAAAAACGTGACAGGGGGGGGAAGCATATAAAATGTCCGTGACGTAATTAATGGACGTTCGCTAAATAGATTTGTTTCAATTCCGTCATAATGTTTACTTACGTTTAAAATCAGATACAAATATTAGTAAGTTCTTTGATTTCGAGCAGGATGGAAAGTGAAGTGATGAGATTCATACAGGTTTATGAAACAAATTCCAAAAAATCTGGTCTGAAAGCGTTCCCGCAATTAGAGAAGGCGCTGTAGTTGGGAATAGTTTTAAAAGCTGCCTCAAGATGGAAACCATCAAAAGCTCGACCAGATAAGCTTTTACAAGAAAGAGAGTATATGCGTCAGCTGTACACAAAGCAAACGCTTTCCTTCTCTCTAGCTCACCACATTCTCTCTTTCAATCTCTTACAACCACTCAACCCACCCACTGCCAACCCACTATAGTTGAAACGTAAACAGCATCACCCGTCCATCTAACTTCGGGAAATAGCACCTATGAATGGACTACTAGGATCCTCCCGCTATATTTAGATCATCTGTCTGACGCAACCTATATACATTGGTACACATATTTTTCCCATAGAAAACCTAAACAAAAACTCACCTGTTTTCGTAGTGTCCTCGATCCAATTTCGCCCTGCTCCTTCCGCTCGAAGCGCTCAAATTTGAAACTGTTAGAGCGATACAGTTCGTTGTCCTCGCCACGGCGATTGCGACAGAGCCTTCGAGTGATGATGTTGCCGCTTTTCGGACTATAGCCAGGCAAAAGAAGAAGAAAAAGAAAAGTCATCATCTCAGAGACAGCAGCACTCTGTTTCATCACAACGATTTGAGGAAGTGGGGGTTATTTAAGTTTGAAAGCTTCAACCGACATAGGTATAACATATTCGTATCGTGCTGCATTAAGAAGATGAGTTCCACCTACCCGCACGGTTTGCACTGATTCATATGCAAGTCCCAGTTGAGATTGAAATTGAACATTTTCAGCCGGGCAACGGCTCGTTGTCTTAGAGATTGTTCGTTGCCTGCTTGTGTCACTAAGCCTAGCTGCGTGTTGCTTCGGCGGGAAGACGATGAATGGTTTTTGTGGTGCCCCGAGGATGAGTGGCCACCAGCAGCACCTTGCGAGTTTCTGGAATCAAACAAAAATAACTAATTGTATTGGATGGAGGGATGAAAGTTCCGATTGGTGATTGGCCAATGTTTGCCGCTTGGCATAGATGCTGAAAATGGCAGTAGTATATTCACTAATATGTTTCAAAAATACGTTGAAATTTGACCCCCCGCAAAACAGTGGCCATTGCAAAATTCATACCGAAAGAAAAAATTCGATTCAAGTATGACAAATTAGTTACCCAAATCGAACATTATCGTTCGATTCTATTTACATACTATTTTTCTTAACCGTACGTACTTTTAAGAAACCTAATCAGAAACCTAAAACCCTTATTATGTAGGTGTATTCGTACACAATTATAAATCTATTTTTATGTTGAGGAAAAACTTCCATACAAAAAAATATGCAGGTTCATAAAAAAACTGGACGGGGGGGGGGGGTAGAGGCAGGGACGCCATATTTACAGACATGTCTGTAAATTTGCAGACTTGTCATTTTTGTTGCAGACTTTTTTAACGATGCAGACATTTAGCAGACATTTTATTTTTGTTGCAGACTTTTACAGACACATGAAAATTTCAAATAAAGGTATTCTCTGAAGTTCGGATTTAAAAAGTACGGGGATCTGAACAGTATAGTAGCTACGGTATGAAGCTTAGTTGAAATATTTTAAAATAGCGTAGGTTTAATTTGTTTTTGAAGTAGCAATCCTTGAGGAAACGAAATCAGACACAATGGGCCTAGAGATAAGCAGCGTATAGGCCCCTTTGATACTTTTGATTTACCCGACCATACTCAGCAGCGCAAGACTCGGAGCTAGTCACAGGGTCGGCGCACTACTCGGCAACCGGAGTGGCTTCGAGGAATTAAAGAGGCGCTCGAAGTTTCAAATTATTTAAAACTCAAGGAATTAATGTTGTTTCAGGTGTATTTGTCTGTAGTGTACACGAGATTACCGGCACATACCTTGAAGATTTGACTGGACTCCGACGAGCGCTCGTGCGAATCCAGCGATGGCTGGTTCGTCGTGGTGGAAAGATGGCGATCTGACGGTTGGAATTTCGATGTCATTGGCTGTAGGAAGGAAGCCTTCAAACGACGTTGGTCGACGACGGCAAGGCCGCCCTCTGCCGAACCGATAAAGGTATTCCTCCTTGACGATTGGGGCTCATTGCCCAAGAGTGTTGTCCTTCAGAGAAGCAATAGAGGTCCTTAACTATAAGAAATGGCACCTTACAGATGCCTAAATCGTAGCGTGCAATGACTCGCCTCGCCAATCAGAAGGCTCATTCTTGTCCCGGTAAAATAATTACCCACTGGCAATATTTTGTAGCATGTCTACTCGCTTGCCTGATTCAAACTCCACGATGGCCCCTCACTGTGAGTCCTTCGAGCCTTCAGCCAATTAAACATTTTCTGTGATGTCAGCATGCTGTGACTTTCTTCACGCCATGTTTAGCTGTTGTTGCCCAGTGGTCAAGAAGGAAGCAAACAATTCTATCTATCAACTAAACCCTAAATGTTCGGGAAATCTGTTCAATAGATAGAGACTGGTGGGGCTGAGCTGCAAGTCACCCGACGGGTCCTAGGTTGCACAAGATCCACAAGCATTAGATCCGAATTAAATAAGCATCCCCGGACAAGCCGTAGGGGCTGCCTAGGATGTTGTGGGAATGGGGGGGAGCTTAGCAGTTGCTGGACTCTGTTGAGTTTCTTCCGAAATCCCACAAATATCCTAAAGCAGCCCTGTCGAAGTGACCAACCTGAGCGTCTGTTCTCCATGTCAGGGGCGGCTCAAAACGGCGTCTGTTTTCAATGTTAGGGGCGGCCGATTATCGTCATCCTGCCAGCGTGGGACTCTTAACAGAGCTGTACACGATGGTATTCCGACGAGACAGGGGGTTTGTGCAGGCCCTACAAGCCAGCCGTACAAAATAATACTAATGGAAGCACACGATGTCAATATGACGTTAGATAAACATAAACCACGAATAAAAGCTTTAAAAAATATATACCTCCGTATCAGAATATGAATGAATTCACAAATAAGGTACAGCTAAATAAGTCCAAAGTGAGCGGTTAAAAAAAAATTACTACTTATAGTAGACTGAAATACTGCGTAAAATACATAATACCCAAAATAACGCTCAATACTCCAATTAATACACGCAGGCGGTATAACAAAAATATTAAGGCAAAAATAAAAAATGATCCTTTTTAATACCGATAGATAAATCGAAGATACGCAAGTTGACAATCCCTTAAATTAAAAAAGAACTTTCATTGTTATTTTTTGTATTCTCCCTTGCGCGGAAGTAACGATCTTTGAAGAAGTTTCCAAAAGCAGATAATTTCTCATCTCCATGCAAAGCGCTAGGAGTGGACAGTAATTTTATTGCTAGAACGAATAGACATGAAGAGAAAATGTATTGATAGTTCCGTGTAGGGCAAAATAACTGTCCACTCCTAGCGCTTCGCATGGAGATGAGAAATTATCTGCTTCTGCAAACTTCATTAAATAAGAAGTCTAATTTAGCAAAAAAAATATTTACAGACTGTTTTAGACATTCCCAGACATTTCAAATTAATATCGCAGATAACGGGTGGCAACTAAAATTTTGGAATTTCTTTCTCAAGCTGTCCAAAAAATACAAACATTGTTGAAGAAGATCAATTCGTGGCTCTCCAGTTATTTTTGTACACCAAGGAACTCAAAACCCCGAAGAAATCTTCAATTGGGCGACACTGAGGCAGATTTGTCGGGTTGTGGTTTTTGGGTACAAATGGGATCGAATGGGTATTCAGGAACGATTGTGTTTTTATGGCGTAATGCGATGACGCTTTATCCGGCCATAACACGTATTGTCCATCAGCATGATGTTTTTGTAGAAACGGCATCAAAATTTTCTTCAAACATTCGTTCTGGTACACATCTTGATTGATTGCCAAACCAGAGGGCTTGAACCATGGCTTAGAAATGCCTTTCTCGGAAATGGCAATGTACAGCATCACTTTCTGTTCAAACTTATGTTTAAACTTATATTTTATGTTCGGAGCTGTAGTAGAACTATCCGTTGAATAGTATCGATCGTTTCCGGGAATCTCCGTCTTCGAAAGAGGGAAGTAGCTTTCGTCGTCCAAAACAAAACTTTTTCCGGAAAAATTTTTAATCAACCAACGGCATTGGGATTTCAGCGTTGAAATCTGTGCATCAGTATATTCCGGGGGTCGTGTCTTCTTTCGGCACTTTATTCCGACTCTTTTCAATGTTTTGCAGATGTACTGGTGAGAACAGTTGAACTTTTTTGCGGCATCCCGTTGGCTCAGTGAATCCTTGTTGATGAAGGCACGAGAAAGAGAACGAAGTCCTTTTGCGTCCATAATTTTGGCTGGTCTCCCACTACCTTGCTTGCGAGCAGTTGTTGGGGATCTTAGGATATGGTAAACAGTCGAAGTCGCAACATTTTCGCTTTTAAAATGTTGTACCGTATACGTTTTGCCGAGATTTCTGTGCAGTTCGTAGAACTGTACAACGCGCTCGCGAAATACTTCTTGTTTCGACGGCATTTTGAGCAATACTATGCAAGCATAAACAAAACAGAAAATACTAGCAGAAAGAGGAGAGAAAGAGCTAACGCATACACACTCTTATTTCTCTCTGAGCTCGTTTGTTGTTGAGCATAGAGGCCTCGAAAAATTTTAATTTTAATTGCCACCCGTTATTTGAAAAAAATATCTGGCATCCCTGGGTAGAAGCAACGCATGAAAATTTTGCTCGGACATCCCGAAAATACGTACTGTTGTATATTGTAATACCGTTTTGAATAGTTTCACGTAAGAGTTTATTTAGAATAAGCGTTAGAGTAGTTTGCAGTTGAACGTGTGTTCTCGAATCCGTTTGTACGCTACGCGCAACACTGCTGTCATCTTTATAAAAACAAATAGAGCAAGTGATCGAATCACTTCAGTTTCAGTACTTGAAAGTCTAACAGTGTTTTTATACTCCCGAAGAAACAATTAAGTTGGTTATATTACGTACTACTCGTACCCCGACCTGACGGACGCGTACATTTGGCAATGAAATCTTTGTAGTTTCTTAGATTTGTGCCTCCTAAGCGGTGAAGCAAACTTAAATCAAGGAGAACTTGTGGCTTTAATCAAATTTACACCTCCAATTCGAGTGAAACTTTGCACACAAATTTCATCTGGGAGACTTATAGAGGCATACTAAATCTCGGTTTAACTTTTGATAACATTCCTGCCTGATATTCTACAAAATGTTTCCTGAAAATTATGCTGATCTAGCCAATTACAATCATCAAAGCAGGTGTGTATTGGTTGGTGAATGACTGGACATCGATCTTTCGTGTATATGTAGGTATAAAATGAACCCTACTGTAATTACTTGTCCATCAACTCCTATTCATATCTCCACGTGGTCAGGGGCAGCTCAAAAATGCGTCTGTTATCCATGTTAGAAGCGGCAGATCACATCGTCCTCATGCCAGCATGGGACTCTAAACAGTGCTGTGCACAATGCTCCTCCGGCGTGGAGGAACCAAACAAGCCACCCTTCAAAATCAAAAGTTACAAATATTACAGAACTTAATACGGACCGGAACAATCGGCAAAGACCAAGGCGTCGAAATAAGGACTACGATTGGAAACTCAGCTTCAATTTTGCAACATCGGAGCAGTGCAGGAACTTAGTTGGACAACACAAAACGTATGGAAAAGCGATCATCAAACAGGAACTTTTTACCAGAACTAGTGTCACCGGTTTTGTAGTGCTGGGCAAGATGCCTGCCTTATGCTAAACCTGGCAAACGGGCGATTGTTTTGTTTAGCTTTGCCAATTTTTTCCAGGTGATTAGAGTCTCTGTCAAGGTTTTAGTTATGGAAACCGCGTTTTTGATACTCTTGTGTTGAGAGAGCGAATTTCAGTGATAAAGAAGAAAAGTTAAAGATGCTCTAGACTGTTCCGATAATTATGTATGTATGTATGTATGTAGGAAGCCACCATCGTAGCGTGGGTCTTGCCCTGCATGCGGTTCCACTTAACAGAAAGATCATGCTTTGTTACCGTTCTAGATTCAACAAACTGCTGTATGAAGGGCCAAAAAGGGTTGGGCAGGTCCGTAAGCAGAGACACTTACGCGAAACCTGCGGGAATAAGAGAATCTCCTTCCAGCAATATGATCCAATAAAACGAATAACAAAATACGCAATTCAATTAAGCTTTCCACTAGATGGTTTGTTTGAGAAAGGCGCGTCAAATTCATTACAATTGTTGGAGTGGAATGTACCAATCATAAATGATAGACACATCCCCTCCTTGACTCCGGTTGGCCATCCACTCCATTGTCCAATTGCAACTTCAATGATGCCCTGATGCACCCTCCCACCCCAGTATTTAAATGTTTAAAATCAATGAAATATAATACGGTAGATTAAATATATCAAATATGGAATATGTAAAGGAAATAAGTATATATAAAGTGTATGTAGTTTGATACGGAAAAATGGGTAGCCTGTTCTGGATAATGAATTTGAAATCGTGTACCTTGCGTGTCTTAATTTCCTTTCTGCTGGTTCTAGGGAGCAATAACATATAACAGTTGCTGTCAGAAACTTCAAACATAATACAATCAGAAGCAATCTGTGTTAATAGTTACTATCAAGTTGCTGGTCAATGCTGTTTGCTAAAAATATTTAAAAATGTAACTTTCACTGTCGAAGCTGTGAAGAATAATAATAAAGCAACAAGTAAACCTAATCGAAATTTCAGTAATAAATACGAATGTTTGCCGCAGATTCCGTTGGAGCCTCATATTTTGAAGGCACTATATCCATCTAAATAAAAGGAAACATTAAGAAGGAATCAAAGGATAATTGGACATACAAGATTATATAAATTATCTAAAGTGAATTTAGTACAATAATAATAACAAACCAAATGATAACCACAGTAATGATTAAGTATTGCGCTGCATGAGTCAGGGTAGCTCATATTTCGTAGAAAGCATATTTGCGTAGCTAAAAATTAAAAATTAATTCAGTAATAAGTGCAAAAGTGTAACGCAGATTCAGTTGCAGCTTCTTGTAGTAAAAGCACCAGACACTCCCTAATCGGAAGAGGAAGAAAAAAGGATAGGAAATATCGTTGAACATTGAATGACATATAAGGAAAAGCATATCTAAATTTTCGATGTGCTGTTCCGTTTCCTTGCATTGCAATAACCATTTGTAGTGGATCTCATGTGTTCTAAAGTGACTTCAATTGATAAGATAAATTTAAATGCAATAATATATTATTAAAACATGATGGGAAATTCAAAAAAAAAAATACTTCGTTAAATAATCATATGAGCATGATAGTTCACGATGAAAGACTATAAATCGGTAGCTTCAGCTAGGTATTAAAATGATATTAGTTAAAAAACCCGAACTCAGCAACAATCAGCAACAACATGGTTTCCATACAGCGTAAGTTAGGTGAGCTGAAACTTATAAATACGCTCAAATGCGAAGCTTGAGATACACTCAAAAAGAATGGGTTAAAACACCACACTACATCAAAATCAACTAATACCACTTACCTTTGTCTGCCGGTTTTGTCCCGCAACATCGTGGGTCAGGTGTGATCCACCCTATTATGCAATCACTCGCGCCACCGAACAATAGCCAATCGAAACAATAGCTAACTGCTATACCCGATATCAGAATAGTGCGCAACAATGTATCGACACAACCGTTCACAGCCGTTTTTCGAAGCAAACTGTAGACTGTTCCGATAATTATAAATACAAAATCGATTAACCGTCAATTCAAAATGCAAGTAGTATTCAACAAATTTTTGTTTGCGTCCTGTTGTTTACATCCAAATTCAACTGATGTTGTCATTTTTTTTCGATTTTTCGCACGGATGTTTGAAAATGCGTAGTCTTTCTCTACACTCTCACGTTACTTTACTCAATTTTTGAGTACAATTGTATGCTATCTCTTTTTCTCTCACGGAAATGTTACTCAATTTTAAATAGTGGATCAACTCAATTTTTGAGTATATCCACTTTTTACGAAAATTGAGTAACATTTCCTTGAGAGAAAAAGAGATAGCATACAATTGTACTCAAAAACTGAGTGAAGTGACGCGAGAGTGTAGAGCAAAGCAAACGGATTGAGATATCTCAAGTCAAATACGTGCCAAAAAAAAGGCTAATCCACCAAAGTGTCCAGAACTTTGCCCAATATAGAAGTACTGCGCTCTAGTTAAGCGGAAACTCTTCGAAACTAAGAAGAAAGCAAATGGTACCGATGATTTCAAGAGTAGATGTAGAATCGGGGGCGAATCTGAGGATACCGTACCGAACCCGAAGACGGGTTTACCAAAACAAGTTTGAGAATTTTACAGGAAGAAGGATTAACATCTAGTTTCGTCCAGGCTTGACCAGGCCCTACGTTGTGATTTTACTTTATTAGAAACGATGATGATAGACGAACGAAAACAAACGGACTACTTTGTCGATGATAATTTATTACCACCGAGAGGCAGCGTGCCAGCTTGGTGGGTACAAGATGATAACACAACTAAAACACCACTCAACTATATAGGGCGATGTGTCCCTTTTATATTGGACACGAAGTACGGATAGTGTCGAGCGCATCGCATCATTCCAATAGTACATAGATACGGCCCACCGACGATGATGTTCCACGCTGCCCACTTTAGCTAATAATAGCACCAGGCTGTTTGCTTGTACAAACAACGCTCCTGGTGTTACGCGTGTTTGGTGATATTCAACCAACAACAAGCACGCTGAGTGCTGTGTGAGATCGAACACATCTTAATCAACTGTTTCTAATATAGATATAACTCAATTATTGTGAAGTAAACAATCGGTTTTGTTGAATTATGTGTAACTTTATTTGCTGCTATTATTTTGGTGCTCAAAATTTAACGTGGACAGGCTTTAATATTAGCCTTCATCGTTTTATGTTTAAGCTTAATCATAAAGTGTGCAAATTTTCGACTATATAAGATGTGTTATTTTATGAACGTACTGAATCACAAACAAAATCGGATTACATTGTAAGGCTTTTCGAATGGTATTTGTTGTTACGGAATGAATCGCGTAAGATGTCGTATCAACTCATTGTGGAAAAAGAAACGTATATAACCTCCACTTTTGTTCGTATAAGCCCTAATTTCTCATTTTTTACGATTCATTTACTTGCATATAGGTTTGTATGTTAGGAAAATAACTTTCACTATACGTGCAGCCCGCAGCCAACGTTCATGACAAGATATTGTAACGTAGGTGCGATTGTACCAGCATCAATAAGTTAGTAAGTCAGACCTATAGACTGTTTCGATAGTTATAAATACACTAATGATCAACAGTCAATTCAAGATGCGTGCAGTATTCAACCAAATTTTGTCTGCGTCATGTTGTTTACATCCAAATTAAACTAATGTTGTCATTTTCTTCGGAAGTTTGAAAATGCGTGGTCTTTCTCTCGAGCAGAGAGAACGGATTGTATGCAAACGGTACACCATCAGTGGTTTTTGCGATCAGAAAACTGGCTAAGGAAGTAGGTGTGATCATCGGAGCAGTTCAAACCACATTACGGAAGTATCAACAACAGTGCTCTTTCGTAGAGTCCCAGTGAAGAGGTAGAAAACCGTTCCGCTGACCCTACAATCGACAGAAAGGTAAAGGACTATTTCAAGCGTCATCCATTAGCATCAGTCCGAGATGTGGCTAAAAGGCTGAGCACTTCGGTGACTAATGTGTGCCAAGGAGAGAATGGGCCTGCAGACTCGTCGGAAGCAGAAGCAGCCAAAACGAAGCTCGAAAGTTACGAAGCTCGAAAGTACGACAAACTACTAACCAAAAACTGGGCTGTGTTATCATGGCCGATGAAACCTACAAAAAACTCGATTATAAAACTCTGCCGGTCTCAAAGTTTGATACCTCGCCCAAAGAAAATAATGTTCCTGAATCAGTGAAAGCCATTTACACCGAAAAATTCCGCCAGAAGGTAATGGTGTGGCAGGCCTTACGGTGATGTGGAAAAATATCTCGTCCATTCAGTACGATAGACACAATGAAGTGTCAAATCTACGTGAAGGAGTGCCTGCAAAAGAGGTTGCTACCCTTGATCAAACAGCATAACAAGCCTACAATCGTTTGGTCTGATCTTGTTTCTTGCCTCCTACTTCCTACTTCACCAAACTGCTCAGAGATTCGCCTTATTGAATTTTTCTGAGTCTTTGACGAAAGTAAAGCGGAGAAAACACATGAAACCAGTGGAAAGTGTTGAAAAATTTAAGAAAGATTGTCCAAAAGTGCAGCAAATGGTAGGAGAAAGCACTGTGCAGAAGCTTATGAGTAGTGTTAAGGGAAGAGTTCGAGTAATCGCCTTCCCTACCAAAAATCAAGCAAATTAAAATGAAGGTGAAAACAAAAACATTGTTATTTACTATGTTTGAGAATAAAATAATCGAAAACTGCAGTATGATCTCTTTTATTTCAGAAAAAAAAATATTTATATTTTTCGGAACAGTCTATTAACGAAAATATTTAGCCAACACTTGAAAAACAATGAAGAGTGTTAATCTTTGACAATTGTGTTTAAAAAATCAAAAGCAGCGTATGATACGATTAAAAACTTAATTTCATTTGTAGTGAAAACATTCAATTTGGTAGAATACTTCTCCCGATTGAAAAAGAAAAAAAAAATTGGGCCTGTTAGAAGGGTCAGGAAAAATATTTTTACCTAAATCAATAGGATTAATCACCAACTCTGACTCATCATACCGAAAAAGTTAAGTTTAGATGGTCAATATGATATCACAAATTGTGGATCCTATGAGCCCTGTTTGTTAAAAAAAAACACATAAACTCCCGTGGCTTCATTACTTTGATAGGGCAAATATAAGGCGATCAGTAGGCGAAGTTTGCAAAAAGAAGGATATTTTAAACTTTTAAAACGTCGCAATTTTTTCTGTGCCTCAAGTAGTCTAAATAGACGAATAGAATGTTAAATTAATGTTGAATACTGTTCCGGAATACCGGATAAATTTCTAGTTGTGGCAAATAATCGGTTCAGAAACATTACGAGGATACCAAAATATTTTAAACATGGTTCCTAGCACTTGATTCAAGCCATTTTTCTGTCAACTCCTATCTGACCCAACATCCTCAAAAAAATACAACAAAAAAACAGAACAAAAAACTACGACTTATTCAGGTGAAAGGTTTTGATTTTACTCAACTCTGCGGACACATAGGTCGCAGTACAGGTATACCTCGATTATATGTACGTCGTATTCATAAGCTACGTCAATTTCTAGAAAATAACAAACCAATTGTGTAGTTCAAAATCAGCTTCTGACAGAAGAGATTAATACAATCGACATAACAATACATACAATCGAGGTATAACTGTACTCGGAAGTATTCGTTCCCTGTTAATTTTTCATGCCGTGTGAGTTGACATAATTATAATTTTCTCTGTGGTGTGTCTGTCCGCTAACAATACATGGTCGGTTCTTTGTCTGTCGTTTGGATTTATAGATATTGTGTTTGTTATTTAGGTACAGCACATTCCGCACATTTCAAACAAGTATAGTTGCCATGATTTGATTATCACGTTTGTGATGTATTGTGCATCAGTTAATTAACATTTTTTGCATTAAGTAGAAACGAAGTCGGTCCTCCCTTGGCTCAGTGGGTAAAGGCGCGGCTACAAAGCAACACCATGCTGGAGGTGGCTGGGTTCGATTCCCGGTCTGGTCTATGAAATTTCTCAAATCCCTGTGCATAGGGTACGATTGTACTTGTCACACATCTATACTATTGCCAAAATTAAACTTGTCATCGAAAGCTCTTTATTAATAACTGTGGAAGTGCAGTTAGAACACTAAGTTGAGGGCAAGTAAGTAATAAGCTTGAAACGCTAAGAAATAAGAAGAAGAATAAGAAGGAACGAAGTTTTTTGTCTTAGTTGGTTATAGCATAGCTATTGGTTAATTTGTTAGACAAACTATTAAGAAAAATCGAAGTACATGAAACCTACGGTTCTATGATGCAAAGCTACCCGAACTGACGGTTCAACATATGAACAGCTTGTTTGCTCGATTTGGTTCTATCGTCATACATTCTAGACGAGATAGTCCCAGCAGGCCAAAAGGAAAATATGCTTCAGGAAACTGTACGTATGAACAGACGATGAATTGCAGCCGAGACAGCGGCAAAACTGGCTGCTAACAGCGACGCAGATGTGTTCACACGTCATGCTTAAGTGTATAATTTAATTTTAATTTGCGGGATTTTCTGCTCGAAGCTGCCCCAGTTTTTTCCTGTCTCAAGTGGAAAAGTATCTCTACGAAACCAAACGAGGCAAGGATAAGCTTTAAATAAAATTTCAAATTTTCGAGAAAAAAAAATGTGTAACTACGTACTTTGTGGACTCAGTGGTTTTATTTTCTATGTAGGGGTAAGAGAACGAAAATGAGAGCATCACAAATGGTAAGCTTTAGAGCGTTAATAGCACAGCCATGTCTCGTAAGATTTCGATTGAAATTGAACATATTTCTAACAATTTATTGCACTTTTCAAAACTATAAGCATTTGATTGATAACAATTTAAAATTCCCAACAGGTAGAGTTTTGTTTAAAAATTGTGAAAATAAATAGATTTAAGCGTACACCAATCGTTTTTGGGCTAACGTTTGAAATAGGGGAGGTTAATTAATTACATCCCAAGTAATCTTAAAATTAAAGGAACCAAAAATAATATTTAGTTTTCTTAAATTGAATGGTTGGACCAAACAATTGTAACGATTAGGATATTTGAATAATTTTGTATATAATTTATTAGATCTAGGGAAAATTAGAATTTTAATTCCATAACGTAGGCAGTAGGAAACACTTGCGTTCTGCTGTAATCTTTCCTAAGGCTGGTCCATTTAAATTATTGATAAAGAAGGAAAGACACAGTTGGTCAACGAAACGAGCCAAGTATTATTGTATGTCCAGTTTCACGATAGGACACGAAGGGTCCCGGAAAAAGGCAAGCTCCGAGTTTGCTTTTCTTAATATGAGGATTCACGGTCTCATTCATTCTGTCCGTGACAACTCAACGAAGTTGAAGTGAGCGCGTTTGTTCGTAGTCGTTTCTCTTGTTTAAAGTAATGTTCTTGTTAAAAGTTAAAAGTTAAAAGATAAAAGTTAAAAGTTAAAAGTTAAACGTTAAAAGCTTAAAGTGATGTTCTTCTTAAAATTTATAAAATATTTTTTTCGACCTTGGAAGTAATGTAACGAGGTGTGCGGAAAGGCAATTTCGTGCGATTAGGAGATAAATTGAAATAGTACAGGTAAATTATTGTGCACATCATTTTGAAAACATATGGTCTCATTGGCCACATTCCGAGGCATTGCGGTAATCTGGCTCCCCCGGGGAAGTATTCACAATTTGATTAGTTCTGATACAAAACAAGTCAAGCTGAACAATGCATTTGGTCCTAAGTAACATTGAGAGACTCTCTTCGTCGACTTTCTCTTTGCGTTCTTACGGCTTTGTACAAACATGATCAAGTATTTTCAACACACAGTACGCTAATAAAAAGTGTAATTGAGGATCCAATATGTCAAAAACATCAGCGAATCGTTTAATAGACAAACTAACAACGAAAGAGAAAGTCGACGAAGAGAATCTCTCAATGTTACTTAGAACCTAGTGCATTGTTCAGCTTGAAGTTCGTAGGAGATCATTTCGAAAATATTAGCACCATCGTACAAAAAAGGTTCCCGTAAATCCTTTGCATACATTACCTTGGTTCTCTATGCATGCACGTATGCTATAATTCATATCATAGCAGGCTGCGAGTAAAACAAAGAAGCCGATTTCCTTAGTTTGACAGTTGCCCCTTGACGCCCCATGAACAGCGTATTCGTGATTTGTCCAACGCAATGTCACAAAAAGACTTTTCTTGCCATGGGAGTGCGCTTTTCCTAACACACTACGATCCGAAGCGGGAGATCATCGTATCTGCTGATGCTTCTTCCGTTGGACTCGAGGTGACCATTAGCTACAGGTTCCCAGAGGGTACAGCATCCAGGACACTCACGAAGGCAGAGCAAGGCTACAGTCAGGTTTGGCCTTCATCTCCTCCGATATGAAGTACCACAAGATGTTCTTCGGACGGAACTTCCGGCTGCAGACCAATCATCGCCCTCTGCTTCGTATATTCGGTTCCAATAAAGGAATCCCCGTCTACACTGCAAACTGTCTTCAGCGCTTCGCCATCAACTTGCTACTCTACGACTTCGTGCTCGCAAGGTTGATCAACCAGCATGTCAAGCCTGAAGGCCGTATGAAGGCGTATGAAGGCCGCAAGAAGCTACGTGTACTGGACCAGTTTGGATACCGGCATCTTCAACTTCGTCAAGGCATGCCAACAATATGCATCCGAAACTAGATTCACCGGTGCCGTGGCCCGACCGCTCCGTAGCAACGCGTCCACGTCGACTTCGATGGTCTGATCGAAGGAGACGAGTACTATCTGCTCGCTATCGATGCGTTCTCCAAGTGACCGGAGATCATCCGAACGACCCGCATCACCTCTGCAGCGACCATCAGCATCCTACGTGTGTAGTTTATTCGGCTGAGTATGCCCGTAACGCTAGTCAGTGACAACGGTACCCAGCTCACTAGCGCCGAATTCACCAGTACCCAGTTCACTAGCCCCTTTTCGCCTTCAATCGAATGGCCAGGCGGAACGATTCGTGCGGAACGATTCGTGGATACCTTCAAGCGGGCCGTCAAAAAATCCGAGTGGGAAGAGAGTCAATCCAGGAAGCACAGGATATCTTCCTGCTAACGTAATGCAGCACACCGGAACCGAAGACCACCGTAAAGTTCGACCCGTACCACTACAAATGAACTTCAAGTGAAGTCAGGAGCGAAAGTGTAGAGTTTCCTACCGATTGTTCGCTGTATTGCACTTGGTTCAAATTTGGTTCAGATGCGCATTTTTTTATCGTTCTGTGTGGTCTGAATTATAGTTGCTCTTAATTACGATGAAACTATACAACTTCTAATAGGTTTGAGTCATTTAATAAAGGACGCACTGTTTATTTTTCTGTAGCGCTCCTAGTGGTCGAATCTGCAGGGTTTAGATAGAAGTTTTTTTTTTTCAATTTTACTTGATAGAAATCGCGAATCGAAAATTAATTTTGGACACAGTCGACAGAAAAAAATTAGTTGGAACACCAGTATAAGAATAAAAAGTGGCTCCTCCCCTACCATTTTTTTTTTGTTTTTCTGGTGAAAATGAGTTAAATTTGATGAGTGCTCCTCCATGGTTTATCAATTTATGTTTATTTATCACATTGCCATTAAAAACACGGCGTTTCTACCTTTTCTTGAGATTTTATGTGATGAATTATGAAAAGGGCAAAAATTTACGCAAAAAAAAAATTATCCACCGCCAAACGGATACTACGATTTAAGTGTGTTTTACAGAGTTTTAGTGTGTATTCTGCAATTTTCTCGAATGTAAATATTGTGACTAGCTATCTAGTGCTCTTGAACTTTTCGTGCTCAAAATTTCAGGTTTGTGTTCAAAATTGGAAGTTATTTGTGGTAAAATGCCCAATAAGGCACATATTTCGTTCAGCATCCGAAATTTTATTATTGAACATCACAAAACTGGCAAAAATTACCTGATATTGCCGATATTGTCCAGTTTCACAAAGATACGGTCACTAGGGGCGTCCTTTTAAGACAACTGACCGAATTGACAGAACTTTTGTGAAGAAGACAGAGCTGGACTGTCAGCTCCGAAAATTGCGAAACAGATTAAAAGCGAGTTTTCTATTCAACTGAGATCACAATCCGTACGAAATCGTCTTCATAAGAAAGGTCTTAAGAAAGGCATAGTAGCACTTAAGAAGCCATGGTTGTCCGCAAAAATATCAAAAAATGACTGAAGTGGGCCCAGGACCACATTTCTTGAACCAGTGATGACTGGAAATAGGTGATTTGGTCAGACGAGACGAAAGAAATGCAACTCGGTTTCACAATAATATGGCGGAGAACCGGTGAAAGTTTGAAAAAGAAGTGTTTGGGGCCTACAGTCAAGCATGGCGGTGGTGAGTTACTTTACCAACATTTATTTTTGGGCATGACTTTGATTTTTCTTTCTGCAGGTAGAGTCTTAGTGTGGGGATCTATGGCTACATCCGGCGTTGGAGAACTTGAGTTGATTGATGGTGTTCTGGAAACTCTGGCCTTGATCTTCTTGGTGGAGAAAACGAGATCCTGTTCAGGATGTGTTCGCGTTTTTTGGCTCCTGTCGAAGAAAATTTCACCCCATTTCTAACCGGAGAACGTACACCGATTAAAAGAATGGTCCTCCGTATCGTAATGAGCCTTTTTGATCCTCGAGGGCTCCGTGCACCATATCCGATACACGGAAGGATCATAATTCAGGATCTATGGAAGGCTGCTATCCGATGGGACGATGAAATTGGCGAAAAAGAGCATGAAAGATGGATACGTTGGACAAAGCTTCTACCTGAAATCGGACGACTCAAGATAGCTCGATACTATTTTGGACGAGCAGGCCCGGATGAGTATGCTATTATTCAGTAACACATCTTCACAGACGCTAGCGAACTAGCCTATGATTGCGCGGCGTATTTCCGAATAGTCAATGGAGCTGAGGTGAACCGTGCCCTTGTGATGGCAAAGAGTGAAGTCGCACCACTAAAACATCTCTCTATCCCACGTCTGGAGCTTCAAGCAGCAGTATTGGGGGCGAGACTTATGCAAAAGGTTTGTGCAAGCCACACATTTGAGATTCGTGAATGCTATTTAAGGACGGATTCATCCACGGTCCTGGCCTGGATTCGTTCAGATGGAAGAAAGTACAAGCAGTATGTAGCACACCGTATTGGCGAAATTTTGTCCTTAACGCAACCTGAATCCTTGCGTTGGGTTCAGTCGAAACAAAATGTCGCTGATTGTTTGACCAAGTGGGTCAAGGATACGAAACCAAAATCGGACAGCAGATGGCTTACAGCGCCATCATTCTTATACCTTGCAAAGGAGCAGTGGCCGCAGGAAGTGGTTCTAGAAAGAGTGATTTTTCCTGCATATAAAGCTGCCTGTCGGAATTATCGATGTTTCGTGGACTGTGGACTGTTTTGCAGAGGACAATAGCGACACTGTTCCGATTTATTTCCAATTGTCGACGGAGGACAAAGGGTGAACCTATAGAAACTATCATGGTGGGGGATTTGCAAGTAAAGTGTTTTAATAAAACCCCACCCGCCGCGCAAATTCCTTTACGACAGAAAGAACTCTCACGAGCTGAACGGTGGTTAATACGGATCGCTCAAGGCGAAACTTATCCAGACGAAGTGAAGACCCTATTACGGAATCACAACTTGCCGCAAGAAAACTGGATTCCAATCGAGAAAACAAGCCAGCTTTACAAGTGAGTTTGGCGTCCTGCGTGTGGAAGGAAGAATTGAAAATGCCATCTACGCATCGTTCGACGCTCGCTTTCGTGTGATCATGCCCAGGGATCATCCGATTACATATAGGATCTTGGACCACTACCATCGGCAATACGGGCAATCCAATAGGGAGACGGTGGTTAACGAAATGAGACAACGATTCGACATCCTACAGTTGCGTTCGATTGTGGACAAGGTGATGAAGAACTGTCAATGGTGTAAGGTCAAGAAGTGTCGTCCATTGACACCTCGAAAGGCGGCCCTCCAGAACAACGACTGACACCGTATGTGAGACCCTTTAGTTATGTCGGGATTGAAATTCGAATTTTAGTGACTGCGACAGATGTAATGCATTCCTGAACTATTCCTTCCTTAGGAGTAAAAATTGACTATTCACTTGCCTAGTTGTTCGAGCCGTCCACCTCGAAATCGCATTTGATCTTTCCTCGCAATCCTGCATTATGGCAATAAGACGATCCGTTCGTAAGCTGGGTTCGCCAATTGAGATATTCTCCGACAATGGCACTAACTTTGTTGGTGCCAGTCGAGAACTTGGCAGACCAATAAACAACGATTGTGCGGAAACGTTCACAACTGCTCGGACAAAGTGGAAAACCGGTAGATCTCTCCAAAACTCTTCGGAATAGTTACCAGCGAGCGCAGTTTTTACCAGATGCCACCTGGGGACGGTGGTTAAAAGAATATTTTCAAATAGTTAACAAACGGTCCAAATGGTGGGATGAAACAAAACCAATCAAGGTAGGAGACTTGGTGTACGTTGCGGAAGAAAATCGAAGAACCTGAATTCGAGGACGTGTCGAAGAAACCATCGTTGCCAAGGATAGACGAGTAAGACAAGCAATAGTTCTGACTACTGCCGGAAGGTTGAAGCTTGCCGTGATGGAAGTATCAATGAGAAGTGAATCTGGAGGAGTTTCAAAAGAACCCAACCAGGACCCACGGGGCGGGGGATGTTCTGGCAACTCTTCCTCGGGAGGTAATGGTTGCAACAGTCCTGCGTTGCTTCACAGTGATGGCATAGACATCGCGACCGGGAACGTCAAAGTCGATACTCTCGCAAAAGGGAGAATAGCAGAGAATCCGCATGCACGAAGGCATTTATAATTTCTTTACGCTTACGCTCTTTGTTTTTTTTTCGAGTTGATACATTTACTATAATTAAATGTATTGCCATCTGTTGTGGCTAGGATAATAAAAACTGTAGAGAATAGGTGGAGCAATCGTAGGCAAGGATTGACTAGAAAACCGTGTCCAATCGGTAAACAACGTACCCGAAAAGTGGACCCTAAGAAATTGAGTGAAGGGATCGGATTCCTGTGAGCAGCTGAGATCAAATTCGCCGCTTCAAAGACTCTACTATCCGAACAGATGGAAACAGATAAACCAAGGAGGTTTATTTGGACATTTTCAAGCGAAAACTACCATCGTCTGCACAAAAGCTAAATTTGGGGCGCAGATATACGTTCCAACAAGACGAAGATCCGAAGCACACCTAAAAGCTGGTTTCGCGGTGGTATAAGGAAAGGCGTATCAAGGTTATGGATTAGTCAGCACAGTCCCCCGACCCGAAACAACTGCTAAGCTTGTTCAGTCGATGCCACGACGATGCTAAGCAGTTATTCAAGCCAAAAATGATCACACAGGGTACTAAAACTACGTTAGCCAGAGGGCCCAGACAACCAAAATGCACGTATATTGAAAGTTGTTTTTATGATATACAAACATATATGTAAGTAAACAAATCGTACAGAATGCAATAATATGGCTTATACGTGCAAAAGTGGAGGCCATATACGTGCAAATTCCATTGTTTCCTTTAACGAGTTGATTTGATATTGCATGCGATTGAATTTGTAATAACAAATTCGATTTAAACAGCTTTGCGATGTTTATCCGATGTAGTTTGTAACGCAGTACGATGAATAAATGACACATCGTATAGAAGTCGAAAATTTGCACTCTTTACGATTTAACTTAATCATAATACGATAAGGACCACAATTAATTGCGATTTTGACTAAAAATATAGGAATTTGCGATACTATTTGAACACTGTTGTACGACTTGTGGTTGGCTGGGGGATGGATATACTTTTTACCGTTATGTGTCTACTTCGTTTCTTACATCATATCTCAAACGCAAGTGATTTTTTTTTTCTTGAACTCGCATGAATTGACTTTGTTTTTACATAAATAAGGAGTGTATCGAAAATGAGCTATCCACAAACTTTCTTTCAAATTATGTTGAAAACCGATATTTTATTCATACAAAAAATTGATCCTTTATTGTACGAGGTTAAACTTGAACATAATGAAGACCAGAAGAAATTTAAGTTATTCCTTCACGAATTTTCAAACTTTGGATCGAATTCTCTTCATCAAGTTCCGGACAAGTGTTGCATCGCATTTTTTGGACGCTTGAGCCCAAATTTTTTTGAACTCCTGCATGTTCCCAGCTGCCTTACCAGTCTTCTTGAAGACCCTTTTCACGATTGCCCAGTAACGTTCGATGGGTCGAAGCTGAGGGCAATTTGATGGATTGATATTTTTCTCAACGAAATCTATACCCTTTTCCGCAAGCCAATTGAGCGTGGTTTTGGCATAGTGAGCCGACGCTAAATCCGGCCAAAACAGTGGAGGTGTACTATGCTTCTTATATAAAGGCAACAATCTCTTCTGGAGACACTCAGATCGATAGATTTCCGCATTTATAGTTCCGGTAAAAAATGGTTGACTTCAAACCACAGGAACATATTGCATGCCATACCAGTACCTTTCGACCAAATTTCTCCACTTGAATCGACCTGTCCGCATCGCTCACATCCTCCGCTGGATCATTCCGACACTCGTTCCTGCTTTTTTGGCCAAATCACGTATTGACATTGATTAGTTCTTCATGATTAGAGATACCACTTTCTGCTCCAGTTTCGGGTTGGAAGAACCGGGTTTTCTGCCTCTTCCTGGTAGCTCATCCAATGAATAGTGTTCCACAAACTTATTAATGATGGTTTTAACACTCGCATGATGAATTCCAAACCGGTTCGCCAATTTTCGCATAGTAATACCCTTCTCACTTAGCCATGTGTCCAGAACCTTAATTTTCACTTCCTTTTCAATACGCGACATTTTGAAAACGCAGAATTTGAACCGCACAAACAAGTAAACAAAAGAATGCTGACAGCCAAACGCACAGCATGCAGTGTTCAGAGCATAAAAAACCATCACAAATTCATGCGTACAACGCAAATGTATGTGGATAGCTTATATTCGATACACTCCTTAATAATAAACTGAACAACAATTAAACGTCTTTCAATTTTCACTGAGGGGTGGATAAACTTTTTTTGCATACTATAAATGACATTTCACTACAAAAGTTACAGTGGACGCAGTGGCTCTACGCCCAAACAAACAAAAAATGACGTTTCACATCTCGGTAAAATTAGAAGCATTGCTTTGGTGAAACCTTGCAAAAACATTGGATTTGCCTAAATCCACTCTTCACGATGTGCTCAAATCATTTCCGAAACGTTTGACGTTGGAGAGGAAACCGAGAAGTGACAAAAACATTGGACGCGCTGATCCTGTCATAGACCGAAAGGTGAAAAGAGTTATTAACAAAAATCCCAAATTTCTCCATTCGAACGGTGGCTCGTAAAATAGGGATGTCGCCTGGTTTTGTGCAATAATCAAAATAATGTTTGGGACTTAAGTCGTATAAAGTAAAAACAGTTCCAAATCGCAACGACAAACAGAACTTGGCAGCAAAATCACAGGCTCAACGTTTGTACTGAGAATATTTGACGAAGTTTTCATGCGTTGTTATGGACGATGAAACTTAAACTCAAGCAACTTCCAGGGCTTTTTATTCTGCTATGGTCAGAAATGCTACAGCTGAGCATTTCAGAATGAAGAAGGCATCGAAATTTCCCAAAAAATACCTTGTTTGGCAAGCAATTTGCACGTGTGGCAAAAAGAGTAAATCTTTCGTCACTACAGGCACAATCAACAAGGAGATCTATCAGAAAGAAAGAATACAGGAGCGATTGCTACTCTTCATCAAAAGTCACAAAGAAAAACCTTTGTTCTGGCCCGATTTGGCATCATGCCACTATGCTAAAACTGTGATGGAGTGGTACCAAGCAAATCAAGTGAACATTGTATCAACAACCTCAAACCCGCCAAATTGCCCAGAGCTATGACAAATCGAAAGATATTGGGCTCTGATGAAGCGGAAGCTTTCTGGAAAGAAGCAAGGAATCAAAAACATCAAACACTTCCGGCAAATTTGGACAAAGACGGCTTCTACGATTTCTGAAGAGTCTGTACAAACCCTAATGGACGGAGTTAAGAGCAAAGTTCGAAATTGTTTTCCAAATACCGAATAACTATGTTTTGTCTTCACGAATTGTTAAAACACATCCCATGAATTTGAAATAAACAACTACGACGGAAATATAATGCGAAATTTATGTTTTATTCATGTTTTGAAGTGTCCGGATTGTTGCGGATACAGACCTTATGTTTGAGTTTGATGAAAACTGACGAATCCATATAATTAAATGAATTAAGATGATAGTTTTCAAGTATGCAACTGAAAATATTCATCACAAAACAAATCATTTCTGGCATAGTTCTAACTTTGCAAACAGCAATCCAAACTGTTGTTGTCGAAAACGCAAACTTTCTGTATCTATAGACCGTAATTAAGAGAAATAAAATCAACAAATTTTCAGTATGACGGTAGAAAATTGAGTTTGAGATGGATGTTGGCTTGTTCAAGGTATATTATTTTGCAAGTATACCTTGAATAAAAATAAGTTTTCTCTTTGACATTCATAACTTTTCTTCCAAAATAACAATGAAACTATACAAGTAGGTACAAAATTACAACTTCTAGATATAAATTGTTGAATGTATCAAATGGTGTAAGGTGTGATTGATATGCAATTTGCGAGTTCCTATACATCGAGGAATACCTGTAGTCAAAACCTAATAAGTAACCTTTTTATACGATATATTCATTCATCAACATAGAGCTGTACTATACCTGAAAAATGATGATTGGATTGCCCGAATCATCACAACAGGGAAAAATACCTGAACGAAGTAGTTCAATTCGATACTTCAAAATTATCCGGTGAGTTTAACAGATTGAATAAATTGAATATGTCGACATTACTTAGTTATTTTGTTACTCACCCTTCCCTGTTCGGTCGACTGCGACGCCGGCGGCGTCTCCGTTTCTCAGACGAAGCAGTGGCACTAGCTTGCGATGGATTCGATCGCCTCCTCTGCTGGACAGCCACCACCTGTGATTCACCGAAGCCGGCCGAGCTCGTTGTATCCGTAGAGTGTTGAAACCCAGGCACCGGAAGACATCCAGTCACAGTGGCACTTGATGCCAGTGGCTGAGAATGTTTCGTTGACGATGATCTCATCGTAAGGCCCTGATTCACTTTCCGCCACACACGTTCCATTTTCGTCGCTTCTGGTATCTTTTCACTATTTTGGGTAGTTGCAAATTCAATATCCGTTTAACAACTTCTTGGCACTATCGTATGTTTCCGGTGGCTTCTTCAACCATAATCATCTACAACACATTATCTCTTCTCATCTCCAAACGAACAGACTTACAAATAACATGAACGTCGAGCATCGTTGTTATCGCACATCTCGTTGTAATTTTATTATTCGCTGCCATAGAGCCAAAAGTAGACTTCCATGCGATTCTTCACAATTTGCTTCTTTCTTTCAGCTACACCTAAAATTCACCAGTCAAAACAATAAGATCCTTTCATGTTGCGTAAAAGCTCCCCTTTGTACACTTAGCAATTATGGCTCGATTCGACTTGATGTTTAAATTTTCATGAATTTCCATCAATGCGTTTAATACAAGCACCTTCACTCTCATTTGAACCGTTTTTCAGCTCTCTTCCACTGTCACATCACTCAGCATAGCCACCCTTTCTAGGCATTTTCCCACGACTAACAAAAACAACTTATCACTATCCCTGCTGCATTCATCTTTGGCCAAAAAGGGAAATATTTTCACCAGGAAAGAAAAGCTCTCGTCGGTCGAACAAATTTCATTCATTACTTTTCCTGTCCCAACTTCCTCAGTCAGGTGTCGTTTGATGATGCTGTTGATGTTGATAATAGTAGAACTCAGCACACGACCACACGCAGCACTACTCTTCTGAACCTCTCCAACATATATTTCTGATGGGTAGGGGAGAGGGGTACGTGTTAAGAGGAAGCTCTCATCTCAGTTCAATCCACAAATTGCACGAGGAAAACACCGAGAAATGTGTTTCCGCAACATTTACACAGATCCTTGACTCCCCATTGTATACCGCCACATACACCAACATACACGTGGCACTGGTTACGAGCAGCTGTATTGCTCCTCTCTGTATCGCGTGGATAGTAGTATGACTATGCTCCTATGCTACATCACTGAGCGAAGAACTCCCACATGCGATGCACAATGGAAGAAATGGAACATAAAATGCGAAAGAATTCTGCGTATAAAAATGCGTTTGTTTTCCTTATACGGCTACCGGAAAAGGAAAGGTTCGAGATAAGTTTAAGCAACCAAAATGAAACAAATATTTGGATAGCGGGCGATTTCCTCATGTGGGCTTAAAAGCGAAAGTTTCATGACAACTGGCTCTCAATTGTAAAATATTGGGCATTCGTAGAGAGAAACCTCAAGAGAACTCAAAAAACAGTTGGAAGTAAAAAACAGTTCAAGGAAAATTGGCGCTCAGCATCAAATAAGGTGGATATAACAGCGGTATAAAACTTGCAGTAAGGGGTGAATCGTAAAGCCCGACATTGCACATTTGAAAAATCAGAAGCCTTATCAAATAATTTTCCTGTGTTTTGTAGACGATGAACTTCAAAAGGAAATAAAGATTGATTATTTATATAATAAACAAATCAGTTTGCACTTAATCATGTATGATCAATTTTTGACAGTTCCACCCTTTAAACTAATCGAAATATTTTGGCACCATTAACAAGAGATCGTTGCAGCAGAAACCCGGAAAAAAATTGGACCAAAGGTCTATCTTCGTTGATCGATTCTCTTCGCCGACATTCTTCTTGGTTTATCACGTTTAAACAAATTAGTCAGGGAGTGACCCCGGCGTAACAATTAACATCTCTACTTCTCACGGTTCGAACCTTACTCCCGGACAAGTTACGAAAACACACACAGAGGTGTTTCACGACGGGAGATGAACCAACCCTACACTAAAAAAAAATGGCACGTTGTTTCCCCGTGGAATTTCATGTAACTTTCACCTGAACACGTAACCAAATCTTCTTCAGTAAAATCAGGTGAACTGACACGTGGTAAATTGCTCGTAAAAATTCACGTAACATTTATGTGATTCTCACGTAGATTGAGGATGAACGTGGAAATCACGTAGGTCTTTTCCACGTTTTTATTACCGGTTTTGGCAGTGGACGAAGATTACGCGCGTTTCACGTGGATACAACGTGTCGATTATTTTGAGTGTAGGCTTAAAATGATCAAGAAACAAACAAACAAATAAAACATCAGTTTGTGGTTCAGCATGCAGCTAAGATCGACTTAAGTGGTTAGCAAGTACATTGATCAATAAATTCTACATCAAATGAATTGCACATTGATCAATAAATTCTGTAGCAATTGATTCAGCCACATGCGGTCATCACAGAAGAGAATGATGATAAAGCGAATCGCTGTTCTCAAATGTTACACGAGAATGATTCAAAGACGCCCACTACGTTCGACAATAAGTAATCCTCTACAAAGATCGTGAAATCTCTATTCTCGCTGTTGTTTCTTTTCAGTTTAATCGCTGGGGATTTTAGTTCAATTGATCGAGATTTGACTTAAACAACTGTCTAAAGGGCGATACGGTCAAAATTTGGTCAATATCAACTTGACGTATTTCTTTCAATTTTGCGTTTAAAAAACCTGAACACCCCTCATTTTGAAGGTGTGTATGTGTGTAGAATGTTGCTCCTATTTTGATTTTGGAATTCACTCTTCAGTTGTCAAAATGCCGTCCAAGCAAGAAGAGCAGCGTATCAAAATTTTGCTCGCGCATCGCGAAAATCCGAGCTACTCGCACGCAAAGTTGGCAAAATCGCTAAAAGCTGCCAAATCAACCGTTACAAATGTAATTAAAGTGTTTGGGGAACGTTTGTCGACAGCCAGGAAGTCTGGATCGGGGGGAAATCGAAAACCGGAAGCCGCTGAGACGACAAAGAGAGTTGCCGGTAGTTTCAAGCGAAACCCTAACCTATCTCTCCGAGATGCCGCAAATAAGCTGGGTGTATCGTCTACAACCGTGCATCGAGCCAAAAAACGAGCCGGACTATCGACTTACAAGAAGGTAGTGACTCCAAATCGCGATGATAAACAAAATACGACGGCCAAAGCGCGATCCCGGAGGCTGTACACGACGATGCTGACGAAGTTTGGCTGCGTGGTAATGGACGACGAAACCTACGTCAAAGCCGAAGGTTCGACGACGACGAAACCTACGACAAGCAGCTTCCGGGACAGGAGTTTTATACGGCAAAAGGAAGGGGAAAGGTAGCAGATATTTTCAAGCACACGAAACTGTCAAAGTTCGCAAAGAAATATCTGGTTTGGCAAGCCATCTGTACCCAAGGTTGCGGCTTATCATTTTTGACTTATCCATATTCATTTGCCGATAGCTCTTCACAGAAGCTCAATTTCAAAATATAATGTATGATGAACCTATGGTGCTTGAGTAGACCTACAACTTGGTCTAACAATACATAGCTCTATCTCTTATATCTGAGGAATAAGAGCGTATATTCGCAGTGATCTTCGCGATGAAATTCGCGGTGAAGATCACGCGATTATCATCGTGAAGATCACTGTGAATATACGCTCTCATGTCGAAGATATAGGAGTTAAAGCAATGTACTGTTAAACAAAGTTGTAGGTCTACTCATGCACTACAAGTTCATCATACATCATATTATCAAATCGACCCTCTGAAAGGAGATATTGGCAAATGAATATGCCTGAGTCAAAAATGATCAGCCGCAACCCTGTCTGTACCTGTGGCTTGAAAAGCAGCATTTTCATAGCTTCCGGGACTGTCAACCAAGAAATTTACGTGAAAGAGTGTTTGAATAAACGTCTGCTGCCTTTCCTGAAGAAACACGGTTGTTCCGTACTGTTTTGGCCGGATTTGGCATCTTGCCATTACGGTAAAAAGGCCATGGAGTGGTACACCGCCAACAACGTGCAGGTGGTTCCCAAGGACAAGAACCCTCCCAACACGCCAGAGCTCCGCCCAATTGAGAAATAACGGGCTATTGTCAAGCGGAACCTAAAGAAGGCCAAAAAAACTGCTAAGGACGAGCAGCAGTTCAAGGCAAACTGGCTTTCTGCGGCGAAGAAGGTGGACAAGGTGGCTGTACAAAATCTGATGGCAGGGGTCAAGCGTAAGGCCCGGCAATTCGGATTTGGAAAAGCGGAAGCCTAACTGAATATTTTTCCTGAATTTTATACTAATTGAACTTGAAAAAGAAATTTAATTTGATTTTTTAAATAAACGATTTACACGCGTTTTCCCTTGACCAAATTTTGACCGTATCACCCTTTAGGTCCAGATGCTTGGTAGTGAATCAGTACAATCATTACATCGAAATTCAAGCCATTTAGCATTTTGAGATCTCAGAAAAAGTTTTATAAATTGGAAATTGTATTTAAAAAGCTGGATATTTTTCCAAATTCTAAAATTACTTTTGAGATACAGTACTATTAAAAAATGGCAATAAACATAAATTATTACCAAAAATTCATTTCAGGTCGGATATTTTTGAAACCCTCTTATTCATCCTCCTCTACTAGGCTGAATGCCCGCACCGATCAAATCCTGTGCAACACCTGCGCCATCTTTCTTACACACTTTCATCCACTATTTCTTCAAATCTTGGTCATTTTTGAAGACCAAAACGTGTTTTCCAGGGCTTTCATCAAAATTGCCCAGAATTTTTCTTTTTGGCGAAGTTCTTGCGAGTTTGGCGGATTTGCCTCCTTCGGCACAAAAACAACACCATTGTCTTCGTAAAACTCCTTCACCGACCGGGGGCGACCCCGGCGCAGTGGTTAGCATCCATACCTCTTACGCCAAAGTCACGAGTTCGAATGTAACCCCCGGACTAGTTACGAAAATACCTAAAAGGTATTTGAGTGACTACGACGGGAGATGAAAATCTCGATAATAAAGGAAAAAAACTCCTTCACCAGTTTCGCGTAGTGGCACGATGAAAGATCCGGCCAAAACAGACTGACACTCTCAAGGGAAGAAGGGTGACAGGCGCTTCTGGAGGCATTCTTCTATACACATATATATGATGATGCCGGTCATTATTTACGACTTGCTGAATTAACCGCACTCTCAGATCGCCTGCCACACCAAGTGCTTATTGGCAAATTTGTCGACCTTCTTCCTCCGAAACTTCTTCGGAACATCCAGGCGGAAATTGTCAATGAAAAACTCCTAACCGAGAATCTGTTTAGCGTCCGCTTTAATATACGTCTCGTTGTCCATTACGATGAATTTCGGCTGCACCAACCCCGGCTGCACCAATTCCTCACCTTCCTTGCCTTCTGGGGGTCAGCCATCTTCGCTTTTCTTCCACTGATAGCTCACCGCTGGGTCGTCTGGGTCATCTCCTTGAACGATTTAAACAAACGGTACACGGTCGAATTGTCGATTCCCAACTATTTCGCTATTCACCTGTGAGAATGGCCTGGGTTTCCACGATAACCTAGTGTGAAGCATACATAACGTTAAGTGGGTAGAGCTTAATTATCTAATGATAAGACACACGTCTGCTGCACCGTTGCAAGTGTGACAGTACACAGCCGTTAAACGGGCAATCCGCCTCTTTCTTCCAGTGCCATTTGGTGAGGTAAGTCGCACACCTAGGATTCTAGTTCTATTCTCAAACACACATTTGTACATATTAAAACAGCGCTCAAATTGTTAAACGATCTAACACAGTTATCAAAACGGTTGTTATACCCATGTGTGGTTCTATGGCGACTGACTACAAATAAGCTGCGGTTACGAAGCTGGAAAAAAGGTTCATAAAAGTTGATGTTTTGCAACAGCGCAGAGCATCTAGACTGTCTTTGACAGGTCAACGAATAACCACTGTAGATTTATACGTCTGTTATTAAAGTTTCTAAATCGGTCAGCCTGCAACGGCTCGGGTAGTCAAGTAGATTTGCTGGGTCACGGCCACGGAAGTTGACGAAGAGCATACCGTACAAAACTGCGTTGAACCCTTCCGATTGTTACGGAGAGGCTGTAACTCAGATGTCCACCACGGTTGCTTAAACGAATAAAGCCTACTTCTTCGACGGGGAAAGTGTTCTTCCATAATGTCATACAATTTCTCATATAACACACGTACCGTTTCATTCGTGTCCTTTGCACGAAACATTTCAATCCAATGGACGTGGAGGAGTCGTTCAAATCAATGCGAAGAATGCATGGCTTGTGATGGTTGTCGACTCGGAAAAGGGAAGACGAAGGTTCGATAAGTTCAACATCGTTTGGTTCGTTAACAAATGCCAAGTCAAGTGTACGACCCTTCGAGTTTAGCAGGCTGTTGAGCTGATTAAGTCCGGAAGCAAACATCGATTCAACCAAAGCGACTTCCTGTTCAGTCGATGCGTTGCACGGCAACAAGCTATTGTTCTCCTCCAACTGAGGTAGGTTCGCTGGACTGCTGCAGAATGCGCTGAGTACAATTCCGGAGACGAGTTCGGTCGAAGATAGGTTCCAATCACAAAGATCATTGTCTTGTCTAGTTTGATACGCACAATGATTTGTTCAATATTATCACAGTCAACAAGCTCTACTGACACACAGTTGAGATTTATTTTAACCACAATTAGAACTCCACTCCATAACTGAAGGCTGCACTGCGATCGCACGGAAATATCGAGTAGCTGGCAGCAATCTCTGAGCCTTCGAACAAAGCCGCGTCTCAGTAATACAAAACAAAAACTCCAAATTTGTAGGCAAAAAGCTTAAGGAAGAGCTCGTTAGTTTTTGTACGGATGTCTCTCACATTTTGATAATATACCGTTAAATATTCGGTTTTATTCTGGAATTTGAAACAAGCGAGTGACAGTCATCTCTGCGGTGGTCGGAATATTCGGGATATTGGATCCTGTCTCTGGTATTTTTAGAACAACTGGCTCCCAAAAGATCTTTCTCAGAACGCTCGTTCACTGAATCACTCTGAACGAGATCTCCCTGGACGAAGTGGAATCCTGCAAAGCCGACTCCTTCAGTTGCATAGGCACTTAGGTATGACACAAAATTCAAAAAGCGCACATCCTTTCCTCTCAAAATCAACTTCCCAATTTTCAAATCATTGGAGCTTAACCGTTGTGATCCTCACTCTGTATCGCAGCCATCAGGAGTTTCAACGGATATGTCAGATACATACAACCAAAACATGATGTCAGCTATGGCACAAATAATTGCAGATTGCCCTCAACAGCCAGTTCCACTTTTTTATATTACTAATGTCACTTTTCCAGTGCTAGCAAAATCGAAAATTCAAGCCAAACAAAATAGTAAAATTTTGAAAGGAACACACATCAGAGATCAAGTCTAATCATTCTATTTCAATTATATATTCACCAAATGCACGGTAATTTCCTATAACAGATTACAAATTCAAGCAACCGAGGTCTCATATGCAGCAGCGAACGAAACAATTAGGTGGGCACCTTTACTATTTGCTTCATCACTCCTCGCTGTGCATTCGTGTGCGACAGACGTATTCATCTGCTCAGTTTTCCGTTCTAATTCAGTTGATTAAAAACAAGTTCTTTCTCCTGCGCTCGGTCATCTGCTCGAAGTGTCGGATCCTAATGCAAGAATCCTGGCAAACAACAAATTTGCTGCCTTGCCAGTTCAGAACGTGCCAAAAATTTGCCCCGCTTTTCACCAACTCGAAGGATATCACGACGTTTCGAAACACACTTGTGGCGGCTCAAATTCATCCGCTTTTCAAATTGAGTAGCATGGGCATGAAACTCATGTGCTCAACTAAGGAAGAACTCCAAGCAGTTGGAAAGTTCCTTGCAGTGGAAAAGATGGAGTCTTTCACGTACAATTCTCCCGGCAGCAAGCCGTTCGAGGCGGTCATTCGTGGTTTTCTGGAATACACCTCGCTAGAAATCATCGGCGAGCTCAAATCGGTGCAGCTGAAGCCGATCAAAGTGATTTCCTTGGGCGCGGGGACAGCGACTTTCCACAGCTCCGGTACAATGTACAAAACTTGCCACCTCTTAATGGAAACCACCGACAGCAAAACCGCCAACATCGCAACAACTAGATCAGCAACCCATCAGTCTTATGATGACCTTTACCAGATGATGGAGTTCATCCAGAACCTGCATCAGCAACTGCCGTTCCAGGGAGCAACGAATCAACGCTACCAAAATGGTGCTGATGAACTTCATCAACAAATATGGAACATGAAGTCACCATCAAGATTCTGAATAGGATTGCTTGATCCTTTCGGAACAAAAATATAGAGCTATCGGATTTTCTTAAAGAGAAGGAAATCGATATCGCCATCATCACCGAAACGAACCTCAAGCCTGACGTTAATGTATATATTCCTGACTTTCGGAGCATAAGACTCGATAGGACCAATGCCAGATGGGAGGCGTCGCAATATAACATAAACTGCCGCATACTGCCAAGTTTCCAGCTCAAGATTATCGAAGCAATAGGTGTGAAGTTTGACAGGACCGTCGGACCAATCGTCATCGGCAATACATCGTCAAGCTAACTCGGCGGCGGGGGCAATTCATCATCGCTGGCGACCTCAACGCAAGACATGGAAGATGGCGAACCACTCTTCGGAGCACCAACGGATCCATCATCCAAAACGACCTGGAGGAGGGCCACTACACGTTGCTGAGTTCGGATGCTCCTACCGGCTTAAGTCTTAACTCTTACTTAGAGACTTACTCAACCGTTGACATTTTCCTCACCAACATGGTGAGGCAATCTCTCGGGCCCGAGAGCAACATGTTCCTTCAGTAAACCAGGATAATGATTCTCTGAACCTCCTGGACTACAGTACATTATCGGAATACTACAAAGTACATTATCGGAATCCTTAACTCGATCCGAAGACAATTTCAACATACCGGTCTACTTCATCCTAAGACCAATTCAAACCGCATCACTAAAATTATTCAAGCCAGGATGATAGATCTCAGATATGGACATTTCGAAGTTAAAATTCACTCTCTCCCAGATAGTGCAAAACCCTTTTGGAAGTTGACCAAAATCCTGAAAAAAAGCCAGGACCAATTCCGCCGCTTAGCCCACTCGACCAGATTGCGGTTCCATCTTTACTTTTCACCCCTGTTGAATAAGGCCAACGCACTAGGTCAACATTTTCGTAAACTTACACAACCTTCGAGCAAATTTCAAGCCTTATGCGGCTATGATGAATCCAATGGAATTGAATTTTTTGATGTTATCAGCCGCCTTTGGAAAAATCACTGAATAGGATACAATCCAAAGCGTTTTTTTGTTATATTAATAATGTCACTTTTTCAGTGCAAACAAAATCGAAAATTCAAGCCTAATAAAATAGGTTTGTTGGCTTTTTGTTGCTTCTTCACATTTATAAATCAATTTTAAATAATTTTTGCTTTTTCAACACCGCAATAACACAACAATACATTGTCTTAAATCGATTGAACCACTCTTCTGTGAGACCGGTTGTACTCAGGCAAATAAAGAATTTCATAAGGCACAACTTTTGAACGATAATTTTGAATTTGAATTTTGAAAGCATAACTGCCGGGCCCTACGTACCCCAAGATGCCGTTCTTCATTCTTCACCGTTTCGCTGCTCTACTCGCCATTTCCGCGGCCTAACTGCCTGTTTACCGCCTCACACGTGTCTTCGTCGCCGCACATTCCTTCCATAATGTTATCCACGCAAACATTCTCTCCGGCTTTTTAACCCATTTCGTGAATAGCCGAGTACCACATGTTCCGGTGTCTACTCGGCGTTAGCATAGCTCAGGCAAAGTGGCGACTCTGTGTGTCCAAATTTGTGCAGATACTTCCTGAAACATCCGTGACCGGACATGAACTATGTCTGTCAATTGAAATCATTCCGGCGAAGCACTTACCACTCTCATGCTCATCACGCGATACGTAACAGGTCAATCTCGTATGACCTCTCTTTATCTTAAGCGCTGACGCCCAGGCTGGTCCACCAAACCCCAAGACTGGAAACACTTACCAGGAGCCGCTTCTTACTGCTGCTTATCGCCGAGCAGTTCGGCATGATTCTAGCCAACGCTTTGATCGATCTCGCATAATCGGCATAATGGACGTGGCTGTTGAAGCTCAGCCGGATGCTATACCTCTCGCTTTGAGTTAATGGTATTCTCCCCGACCGTGATTTTCAGCTGTTGTACCGCCTTCCGGTTTGCTAATCATCACCAGCCATAATGTCTACCGCCTTCGTGGCAAGTACTTCAACCTACTCTCGTGTTTAACCAATGACTACTAGGACTACATCATCCGCAAAGCCCACGAGTTTACACCTCTGGGAACATTCAGCTACAACACTCCATCGAACCTCGCATTTCAGAGCTTCGGGCCGAGAATAAATACCTGCTGTCCTCCTTTCTTCTCCTCTGTCTATTTTGTAGATCAGATTCCGGTTCCGAAGGCATCTCTTCAGAATCCGGGAAAGATATTTCGAAACCCTGATGGTGTAGATCGCTTCCCAGCTTGAACTGTTGGCATTTTCAGCGTCCAAGGTAACCACGGCGCATTAACAAAACCCCGTCTCTACTACGACGACCATCCGAATGGTCGTAGTAACAAAGATTGTCGACCTGCCCTTTTGGAAACCAAATTGCATGTTTGAAAGACCGTTCTCACTCTCTGTGTATCTGTTAAGTCTGTCCAGGATTACTTTTTCTAGTAATTTACCGACTGTGTCCAGCTGACATAAAAGCCTGGGTAACAACCGATCCCCAGGTGATTTCCCGGTTTCTGCTGCAACATCAGCTTCTGTTGCTTCCAATTGTCGGGGAAGTTTCCTTTACCTATGCATTTCTGCAGAGTGGTCCTGACCATATTCGGGTTCTCCAGGAATGCTGTTTTCAGGGCCAGATTTGGAATGTCGTCTAGCCCTTTAAATTCATTGCGTTTATCGCTGAGATCAGCTCGTCGTTAGTGATCTGAGCTTCTTCTTCTTGATCCTCACCATACGGTGTAGACCGCCATGTAGTTGGTTCATGTTGCGAACCATTATACCATTGATGATGGCCTTCATCTTTTCTGTGCACCGCTGAACGTTTTAAATTATGCCATGGCCACTTTGTAGGCATCATCCCCAGAGGTTCACGTTGGCCTTGTTGCAAAGCTCATCTAAACAGGCTTTCTTGCTTAGCCTGATTGCTTTGTTTAGCGCAACTCTTGCCACTCTGAGCACCTATGGCTTGACCTCCTGGCTCGGAGACAGCTGGCACGTAGTTCTGCGATTGTCGTGTTCCACCAGTAGGCAAGACGGCGATCGTTTCTCAGACTTTGCTCGAAAGGAAGTGCCTCGACGAACACGTCCTTGTCCTTGTTGTTTCGCACTATTTCAGAGCTGCAAAAAGTGATGAACACACTCGACACTCCTCACGATATGTGCTAGTAGTACCAACAATCAATATGCAACTAGCGATTTGAAATTGGTTCACTGTTGCAGAACCCCTAGGTCCGAGGTATACATTGCAGTCTGCACCTTGCTATAATTCTTGCGTTTTTACTGTACCTTGCGATACTAGTATCTTTGTTGTTGTTTTAATTCGCTATGTTATTTGTGCTAGTGTGCAGCCAAGAAATATTTTCATTTCGTGCTTACGATCTAGGGTGGAATACAGATAAAAGACGGAACGTGGAGGAGGCGAATGAACCATGACTTACATCAGTTGCTGCACCCAAAAGTTGAAATTGTAGCAAAAAATGCAATTGCAGTTTTTGCAATCATATCTTGAGAAATCCGCATGATTCTGATAAGGCATTTTTGCCCATCATGATCCACAAAGCTTTTTATGGTATAAACAAAGCCATGCAAGTGTGTGCAAGTGGTTATCGCTGTGTGCCTAGTGCCTCGATAGTCGCAGCAACCGTTGAGTTTTTGTTCAACCGTCACCAACTTCTCAATATGGGTGAGACAATGGCACAGAACGCCACTACGCCATTTGCCACTGTTGCTATTCCGCTGTCAAGTGTTCTATTTTTATTTTCACTCGTCATCACACTCCCATCTCCCTCTCAGGCGTTTTATGAAATAAACGAAGCCATGTAAGTGTGTGCGACCGATATTGGCTTCATTGTTGTAATGTTGAGTGCCTCGACAACCGAAGCAACTGTAGGGCTTTTATTCCGTTCACCTCAACTTATTATGGTGACTGGATGGTTACAATAAGGAGCCGTCATGCTGACGGTTGCGGTTCGATTCTCGGTAGCGGATCGAGATCTTTTTTTTTGTGGGCCATTGCATTTACTACTACTAATCAACTGCACAACCTCACGCACACATTGAATTTTTCTTATCGAACTAATGTGTTGCTTTTTTGCCCACGACCAGTGTTGCATTTTTTCTCCAAGTTACGATCCATTACGAGAAATGAAACCAAATCATGCGAAATTGCATTACAATCTTGCTTTTTTATTTTGGGTGTGGGGAAACCTCCCATCTTACACATTGCTAAAATCGGTGGACTACGATGGTCTGGGCATGTCGTAAGAATGAAGAAGAAGCGCGCAACGAGCAAGGTGAATCGACCAAGTAGATGGCGACCTTCGGACCTTCCCCAGACAACGAGGCTGACGAGGTACAGCGATGGACCGAATACAATGGAGACAACTTCTGCGTACTTCAGAGGCCTCACCGGCCTTGGTCTGATTGATACATTCACCTTCATTGGCAAGGTCTACATTGGCAAGGTGTAACAACTGCTCCATTCCACCGCCCCAGCATTGAAGTCGCCGGCGATGAAGACCAGTCTTCGATCGATGAGCTCTTCCGTTAGTTTGTCCAGCATTTAGTTGAACTGCTTCACGATGGATAATAGCATCGTGAAGGTGTGTAGCAACTACAGATGTAGACCCCGTTGATTTTGGCGATCATGAAGCTCTCCCCCGTACAGTGCACTTCTTCTTAAATTGGGTGTTTACCCTTTATCTGCTATCAAGTTCCCATTCCCTGGTGGGCTTCGGTGCCTCGGCTCCGAGATGATAGCGATATCGCTTTTCGTTTCCAACACAGATTGCCACAACAGTTGCTGTGCTGTGTCACAGTGGTTGAGGTTTATTTGTGTTACCTTCACTGAGATATAGCTGCTGCCGCTTTCTTGAAGGCTGGACACCTCAGACCTCCTTTCACGATGTTGCTGCCTTGTTTATTGCCTCAGATCATGCATTTCGGGGGCTTCTTTTAGTCCAGCGCCTTTTAGCCCTCTTCACTACACCTTCTGCACAGTTTGGTCCTGTCGGGTCCCTTGCTTTTTCATGCCACGTGGTCAAGTCCTTGGCATTTGAAGCACACCTCCGATTGCTTAGAGATGCTCAGCGGGCAAACTGACCAACCAACTCTGATTTTGCCGATTTCCAGTTCCCGTTTGAATTTGAATCCATCAAATAGTACGGAAATATAACAAAAAACATATATTAATACATTAATATTTTAATTCTCTTCGCGTTCCGGATAGCTGCCACTTTAACAAACGTACCTAGTGGAAACAAATCGAACATTTCCCATTCTTAATGGCATGCAGAAAATAGCTAGCTATCGGTGTCTGTTGTACGAAATTTGTTGTAGATCTTCCCTTAACTCAGTCGGTAAAGGTGCAGTTACAAAGCAACACCATTCTGGAGGCGGCTGGGTTCGATTCCCGGTATGGTCTACGAATTTTTCGTGAAGGAAAATGTCTCAATTCCCTGGGCATAGGGTATGACTCTACTTGCCACGCAATCATACTAATTCAAAAATGAACCTGTCATCGAAAGCTCTCAGATAATAACTGTGGAAGTGCATTTTGAACACTAAGTTGAGAGCAAGCAACAAGCTAATTGTGAAAGCAATAAGCTTGAAATGCTAAATAAGAAGAATAAGTTTAAAAATTTGTTGCATTTTTTTTCGTCATTTAAGCTTGCTTTGTGTTACAATCAAAAGAGGGGAAATTTTACGCATCTGTGAAAATTCATCATCCTTTTCTGTGTAGGGATGTTAATTTAAATTTATTATTAGAATGATCCAATACTGACCAGTATAGGAAAACATGGATATTTTCTGTGAATCTTAAACGGAGGCATTCCACTCGAAATTTAAAAAAAATACTTCGCTGTTTAAATCTATCGATTGGAATTCAGAACATTGTATCAAAATTCACACTTTCCATGATATCGAGCGACCTAATTGCCTGCAAGGGTTATTTCTGTTAAAGTACTGAATTCCGTTTCCAAGCCCATAATGATAATTTAAAGATCATCGTTATCATCTGTCTGCTTGCAAAACTGTATCCATCGGTATTTTTTTTTGTAACGAGAGGAAACAACAGTGTAGATACATCCGTCTCCCACATGCCACATCGTGCTACAACACTAACACACTCAGGTAACCATAGCTGCTCTCCCAGTACAATCACTATGGGGAAAGTCCAAGTTTCTCACATTTTCCTAATGGCTTATATCCTGATCCTGCCACTGTCAAGTTGGAATCTTTTCGCAAAACGAAAATGCACTGAATCCGGCAAATTATCGCTCGAATAAACGTTCCGCGCAATTATCAAACATTTCACTTCCGATGCAACCGGTCGGAAATAATAAAATCCATAGTCATCACTCACAAAAATGGTTACCAATTTTCAACGCTTTTCCCGACACAAGCAGCCCAGACTCACGGAAATTACAAACTAAAACGTCACCGAGAAAATTTTTTGACAACAATAAACGATTCAATCTTATCCTCGCTCTCGCATTACCACAAAACTCTGGGAAAGATTTGTTCTCATTTTCCATGACGGCACAGTAGGCGACAGAAGTCTCTTCTCTTCCTGTTGTTTGTTCAGTTTGCGGGGTATCGTTTCGTTATAGTCTGTTGCATCAAACAGGCTGCTAAAGGTGCCTATCACAAAATCCTCTACCAGTTTCCACCTTACGATGGTAAGGATATACTCTCAACCTCGCCGAATTCTCACGACTGCTCCGACTGCTTCATTAGCCTGTAAACCACATGTCACAATGTAAAGGAATGTTGGCACACGTGGGAGAGAGTTTTTCCAAAAATGTTGCATCAGGACAAAGTACGACTGAGCTTTGATAATATAAAAAGCTTCGAAATATAATAAAATTATAGGAATACATTTGGAAGCTTTAAGAATTTATTTATACTAAAGGGGTGAAAGGATCTGTGCCTCACGAAAATGCTGCTCAATCAAACGCTAATATCAATCAGTGCTAATATGGCGTAGGCCCACCCATCACGACCAGATCACATATCCGAGGGGGGGGGGAGCCAACTGGACTTTATGTTCAAAATTTCCGACGAGTTCTGTGATCCGCAGGGCTGTTAGTGGTTATCTGACGTAATAGGAGTGACCAAAATGTCGAAAATAGGGAAATTAGAGGCAATAAAAAAGTGACCAAATAGTGAGTTTAGGATAGTTAAAAGTTCAGCCAATTATTGTTCTCAATGGCGTTTTGAGGTGCGAGTTTGTTTCCATAAACAATCTGAAATTATAAATAATCAGGCATTATCATTAACACATTTATTAGAACGTACTTTCAGCAGTTTGTCCTTTTTCAACTTCCTTTTTTTAAAGTATCATCAACTCGTCTGCTTTCTTTTCAATCGACGATAAGTTATTCATTTGTTGCTTATTTTGCTCTGCTTTCTCCTACCTTGCTAGCTCCTTCCGTTTTTCGTATCTTTTCTCGTCCTTTTTCCGTTATGGATGTTCCAAATGTTGCTTACAACTAGTGTATGCTTTGTTAGCCATCATGAGCAGTTCTTTGGGGATGGGAGCTAGATGCCGCTCATTTCTGAATGACATCAATGTGGATTTGGTCATCATCAATGAATTTAATGTTCTCTTACACATCAATCGTCGGTGAGGATCCTTGTCGAAATCGAAAGTCCTCCCTCGGGTCATCCCATGGAAGGTGGCGCAAAGCATATCTTACAAATCTGCGTTGGACAGCTTCAAACCGCGCACTCCATACAGCCTGGTAGGGGTACCATACAGCAGATGCAAACTCAAGAATAGAGCGTACCAGCGAGCAGTAAAGAGCTTTGAAACACAGCGGATCACGAGACTCATTGGAGATTTTGAACATGAACCCAAGCTGGCGATTGGCTTTATCAATGGTACCTGAGAAGTTGCGAGTAAAGGCTTGTTTTTCGTCTAATACAGCTCCGAGGTCTTTCACATGATCAACCCGTTGAAGTGGAGATCCAGCAATACTATAATCAAACTGGAGAGCATGATTCGTTCGACCAAAACCTATTACGCAACATTTTGAGATGATTGAGAAACATCATATATCGCACGCACAAATTACTAAATATTTCAAGAAGTTTCTGTAGTTCATAGCAGTCTGCTAGGCTTCGAACAACAAGATAAATTTTAAGGTCGTCTGCAAACAACAACAGAAAACCTCCATTAAGCAATATGAGGGAAACATCGTTTATGAAAAGCGAGAACAGCAATGGTCCCAGGGTGCTTCCTTGTGGAACTCCGGAATGGTTTGAAAAATAGTCCGATGAATTGTTTCCAATACTGACAGATACTTGACGTTGCACAAGGTAAGATTGAAGCAGCCATGTGCAGAAAGCAATGGAACAACCAATTTTCTCCAGTTTTGCAAGCAGTAAGTCATGGTTAACTTTATCGAAGGCAGATTTGAGATCGGTATTTTTTTTTTAATAATCATTTATTTGTACAGGCTCAATCGAATTAACTTTACAGCGCCAAATTTTCATACTTTTATACATAATTTATCATAAAACTAAGGTTAGGAGGACAGAGCCGATTACTCGCGGCCGTCTTGAGGTTAATAGGGATTACAAATTACGCATGGGAAAGAGGGTGGGAAATTAAAGTATGGTTTACATAACACATTAAATTAAAATTCTAAATTATCTTAATACTTATAACTATACAATTTATGGTTTTCTTTTGGCTTGAACATTTTTTGAAAAAGAAAAAAAACACACACACATACACATATAAAAAAAACTTAAAGTAAACATACAGGTTAAACTAACTACAATCTAAGGCTAATGTTAGTCAAAAACACATAAATGAGTTTCATGTACTCCAAATCGCGTACAGCCAAAATATCTCGGATTGGCACTTTGGGTTGTGTACCTCGAGCCCGAAGGGAATCATAAAGCTCAGATCTGAATCCACGATGTTCAGCACAAGACCAAATAACGTGATCTGCGTCCTGATAGTCTTGTCCACATTCACAGAGATTGCTGTCGCTCAGCCCAACCCGGTATAAATGAGCGGTCAAAGAATAATGATTGGACATGAGGCGAGACATGACACGAATGAAGTCGCGACCCAAATCAATCTCCCTAAACCAAAATTTCTTCGACACCTTTGGGATGATAGAATGTTGCCATCGCCCCAAATCTCCTTTACTCCATTTATACTGCCAGCTGACGAGTGACTGTTGACGAAAAATAGGAAATAAATCGTTGAAGGCGATTTGTCGATCACAAATATCGCCTTCCCTAGCGCCCACCTTTGCAAGCGAGTCCGCTTTCTCATTGCCCGGAATTGAACAATGAGATGGGACCCATACAAAGGTGATGATAAAATAACGCGAAGATAAAGCACTTAGAAGCTCCTGTATTTTTATGAGAAAATACGAGGAGTGCTTTACCGGCCTCTAGCCTCTATAGAACTGAGACTATCCGTGAAAATGAAGTACTGATCCGGTGTTAATGAGGCAACAATTTCTAGCGTAAAATGTATTGCCGCTAATTCAGCGACATATACGGAACAAGGAGCTTGAAGTTTACGATTGGCGCTATAAATTTCATTAAATATACCAAAACAGTTGAGATCGGTATAAACCGCATCGACTTGGAGTTTTTTTACATGCATTCTCCATGCAAAACGACGTAAAGCTGACAAGATTAGTTTCAACAGAGCGGCCGGAATAAAAACCATGTTGATAGGGGCTGATGTAATTCTTGCAGGCAGCAAACAATTTGTCGTTAATCAGCGACTCAAATACTTTTGATTCCTCACCGAGTGAAGTAATGCCACGGTAATTTCTTATATCACTTTTGTATCCCTTCTTGAAAACTGGAAACATAGTAGCGCACTTCCACTGCATTGGAAATTTGGATTGCTGGAGTGATAAGTTGAAAGAGAAAGTGGAGTAGCTAAAATGTCGGAGCATTTTTTCAACACAACAGAAGGAATCACGCTAGGTCCAGGATTGAAGGACGATTTGGTCTTGTGTATCGCCGAAAGTACCACCTGAACGTCAACAGCAAAGGCATCCACGTTAATCACATCGCTGGTTACTTCCCGCACAGCATTTTCAACACAACTTGAGATGTTGAATCGCTTGAAAATACACTCGAAAAGTGTCTTGCAAAAAGACTGCATTTCTCCCCGTTAGTCCGTGCAAGGTTTCTATCGAGAAACACACATGACGGTAGTCCAGTTTCCTTCCTCTTAGAGTCGAACTACCAAAATTTCTTCGGATGGCGTCGAAGATTTTCTTGTGTGCGATATACATATTTTTTGTAGCGGAGTTTGTTATAGCGCCGATATTCACTGCTGGCGCAATTAAAATCCAATTTGGTAGAGACACATCTTCGAATGGCAAAAGCGCGAAGAGGCCTAGCGCGCACTCGTTTCATGTTGCGTAGAAGAGCATTAGTCCACGAAGGTTTTCTCGGAGTTTTGCACTTCGGTACAGCTACCAAAACTCTTTCACGCAGCAAACAGTTGAAGCGGTCAACAGCTGATTCAATATCAAGATCACTCAAAACATTCCAGTCGATACGGGATAAGCAGTGTCGAGGCAGTTGAAAATCAGTTTTGCGAAAATTGAGTCGATCGGTGCTTACAGGTTCATCAAAATGGAGATTAGGTTCGTATGCTATTGATATATCCAGTGCGGGATGGTAGTTATCAAGTGGCACAATGGCATCCGGAGCTTCAACGACAGTTCATTTGCGCAGTGAGTTCTTGCAGATAAACACCAAGTCGAGCAAGTTTGATTGGATGTTGGAAACTGAATTGATCTGGCGCAGTTTTAGAAAACCAGTTCCATCGATAAGTAGGCGACTAGCAGGAGTAGAGGTTGAAGCAACCGGATCAAGAAACGAATACCCGTAACCGGAGGGCAACCAATTGAGCCCTGGTTGATTGACATCTCCGAGCAGAAGAAGCACATCCGTCAAAGTAGTCAACTCAGACGCAAATTCTGTAGCATCCAGGTGAAGTTGCATAATGCTGCAATCACTTCGTTAGTCAGGAGGAATGTACGAAGCGCCGATAAAAAAGTTTCGTTTCGAAAGACAAACTTTAACCCACACTGTTTCAATAGAATTGAACTGTCCTACGGCGATTTGGCAGGAAACAAGCACATTGGAAACAGCAACAAGAACACCACCTCCACGCATACGAGAGCTATTAGCTAAACTGCGGTCCACTCTATACACGGTGAATTTGTCGCCGAAAAGTTGAACTGAGTTGATTCTTCCATCGAGCCAGGTCTCCGTGAATACATAAACATCATATTCGCCATCGAGCGCAGCAAGATAAACATCTTCCAATTTGGTCAAAAGTCCTCTGGTATTTTGGTAATACACACGTAGGTTGTTAGTGGGAGCGGTATCCATGACAGTACGGTTAGTTGAACTATTGAATATAAGAGGAATGCGATTAGCATTGTTGATGCATAAGTCCATCGAATCAAAAAAAAAACATCATGAAGCGATAACAAAATACATGAAGGGAAGAGGCTCACGAGAAGACAATGTTAGCCTTCTACCACAAGTTCAGGTCGACGGTGATGAAATCAAGGTAGTAGACGATTTCGTGTATCTGGGTTTATTGGTGACCATCGACAACGACACCAGCATAGAGATAAAAAGGCGCACTATGGCTGGCAATCGTGCCTACTTTGGACTCCGAAGGACGCTAAGATCGAACAAAGTTCGCCGAACCACAAAGTTGACCATCTACAAGACATTAATTAGACCGGTAGTTCGCTACAGCCACGAAACATGGACATTGCTAGTGGATGATGAACGCGCCCTTGGTGTCTTTGAACGTAAGGTGCTGCTTACGATCTGCGGTGGAGTGCAGAATGTCGTAAGAATGTCGTAAGAATGTGTGACGACAGTCCTGTTAAAATGGTTCTCAAAAACAAACCGACGGGTACAAGAAGAATATGAAAAATATAAGAAAGACTGGCCAAATATGGTGAAAATGGTAGGAGAAAGCACTGTTCAGAAGCTTATGGGTGGTGTTAAGAAAAAAGTTAGAGAACTCGCCCACCCTACGAAAAATCAAGCAAACTGAAATGAAGATGGAAAGAATAAAATAATAAAAATTACTGTTTGGTCTATTTTATTTGAGAAAGCAAGTGTATTTATATTTTTCGGAACAGTCTATAGTTTAATATAAAATAGATGCCGTGTAATATCGAGGACCCCCGTTAGTTTGAACAGCTAAACTAACAAACATTCGGTGTTCATAGAGAGTTTGCTTAGCTGCTACCTGCGCTTTATGTTATGCTGTACTGAAACCAGTTGCAGAAATTCATTTTGAACGCCGAGTGTTTTTGATTTTAGGTATTCAAACTGACGGAGTCCACGTTATTGTATTTAAACCAGAGCAAAACAAAATTTTATCAGATAGTGTTGAAACATGACGTGTTGCCAAAGTAAATCTATTTTTTGTCGAAATATTCAGTGTTTCTACCACTATTACTGTAAAAAAGTGACTTTAGTGACCAATTTTCGGAAAATAGTGACATTAGTGACTTTTCGATGACAATAGTGACTTTTTAGTGACTGCCTTGATATAGAGTATCTTGATATCAGCAACTAGTTTTCACTGGAAATAATGTACATGGCAGTTGATATCAAGATACTCTATATCACGTAATATAGGTTGTAGTGTGAACGTACTATAAGCACAGAAAACAGACATCCAGACTCAAACTTTTTTTTCTGATTTACTGTGTAAATTTTTAAACGCAAACCGATGGCAAAATATTCCTGGTGCAGTTGAAAGCCGGAATATAGCAGTCGCGCCAATCGAATTTACTCCCGTTCTATGAATTTAAACAGTGGCGCATCTAGTGCGCTGTATAGCGCATCAGATGCGCCATACAGCGCACTATATGCGCCATTGTTTGGACTTATGGAACGGGAGTAAAATCGATTGGCGCGACTGCTATATTCCGGTTTTCAACTGCACCAGGAATAACGCCGCCTAGTTTAGGTTTCACCAAACTAAAATCGACAGCCTATCAAATCTCGAGGCGGGCAAGTGGTGCCATCAACATACGATTCACCAAAACTAACGGAAACGAACTGACATTTTAAAATGGCAGTTACAAAAATTTACACAAGAAGGGCACTCAAGCTTGGATGTCTGTTCTCTGTGCTATAAGGTTGATGAGAAGTACTTATAATATACTAATCCGCATCTATTGGTTATAATCAAAGTATCGGGACCCACCAAAATAGCTTTCAACCGACTTAAGATCTCCACAAACTGCAGCGATTTTTTTTGTCGCCACCGCAGCAAAATCGTGGCGAAAAAATCGCCGCGATGAGGTTACATTGCGGCTTATGGGAGCGTTTAAAGGCCTCACCAAACTGCAGCGGTTTTTTTGCCGCCACCGCAGCGACATCGCGGCAAAAAAAACGCCGCAATTAGATTACCTGGTGGCTTATGAGAGCGCACAAACCGACGCGATGCGCTTTTTAATCGCGTCGGTTTGTGCGCTCCCATAAGCTGCCATGTAATCTCATCGCGGCGATTTGTTTCGCCGCGATTTCGCTGCAGCGGCGGCAAAAAAATCGCTGCAGTTTGGAGAGGCCTTGATGGGTTGCGACCCATAATTTGAGAAACGCTTGCGATTGCGATTCAGCAATCAGTGTGTCGGAAATCACCCATCATTGAACACGCTTATTGTTTGCTGTATCCAACATGTCCGACGAAGAGGAAGATTTTCTTGGCTTTGGCGAAGCGAGTATTGAACCTCCAGGACCAGAGATTTTAAATACTTCAAAAAACAAGAAAATGCTTACGTATCGCGGTTTTGTTTACTATGCCAACAGAAAACCGGTAAGTTGTTATCTTTTCAATATGCCGACTACCAGATCATCACATGTTAGGGAACGTCCATTAATTACGTCACGCAAAAATTGTTTTTTATAACCCCCCCTGTCACGTTTTTTGTATGGACCTTCAAATTTTTTTGTATGGATCGGCACGTTTTCTCAAACTCCCCCTCCGCCCATACTGCGTGACGTAATTAATGGACCTTCCCTACTATAACCTCATTTTCATATAAATTGAAATGCATATTTAGGTGCTACAATTCTGTATGTAATTGAAGTTAGATTGTATGCATTCAACAAATGTGAATACAAATTATACTAAGCGTATTTTTAATACATTTACTGGTAAATAACACATTTTACTGGGAATGTAAAGGGAGCAGCCATCCGACCGAAGACACTGGTCGGAAATGCAAATCCCGATTAGTTACCGAGAATCGTAACCAGACACATCACATACTATCGAGAACGGACCATAACGACGAATATGACCCGATTCGCGTGCTGGAAGTAAAATACAGAAATGCGTTAAAAAGAAAAGCTACTGAGGACTTAAGTGCGCCAGTGAAAACGATTCGACAAACCCCGTCAACATTTCCCGATGTAGTGCCAGAACCAGAAACGCTCGATGGATTTGCTGTACCCCAAGAGCTGACGACTACTTTAGATGGTGATAAGTTCCTATTGGCTGACATACTGTTGCATAAAGATAGAGCTCTTATTTTTGCTACCAACGAAAGCCTGTTGTTTACTATTCACGGCAGCTGTGCTCCCTCCAATGAGCATACTTTTCCTATGGTCTATGTCCTGATGACATCCAAGTCGAAAGCGTTGTATCGGAAAGTTTTCAGTTCAATAGTGGACACAGCCGAAAACATGGGCATTGATTTGAATCCTGAATTAATACTTTCCGATTTTGAAAAGGCCATCATTAATTAAGTGGCGGCGAAATTCCCTGGTACTAAACACAACGGATGCTTCCTCCATTGGTGTCAAAATTTATGGAAGAATGTACAGAGTTGCGGGTTATCAAATGTACTATGTGGAAATACTCGATTTTTTGAGTATTTTAAACGTGGTCAGGCTCTAGCATTCTTGCCCACAGCAAAAATTGTGAGCGCTTTCGACGAACTTGTAGCGACCGCTCCCAAGGAAATATCCCTTTTTTTCTGTACGTAGAAGAAAACTATGTTAAAGGAAAAGTGCGGCGTACAACATTTAAAAGACGTGAGGTAAGAACGAAGCCATTATTTCCACCCAGCTATGGTCGATTTATCCATTCCAGTTCGATCAAGCGACACGTACGGACGTGTTTTTCGCTCTCTCGGTTCGAAGTTTTTTCCTCGTGTTTCCCTCTCGTTCATTTTTTCGCGATTGCGCGCTCGGCTCGTGATATTTCGCCAGCTCTTGCCAACTTGTTAGCGTTGGCAAGCCAAAGGAAAACATTGCCAGCGTGTGCAACTTTTTCCACTCGACCTATTGCAGTCGCAATGGGTCGTAAAAGTTAACATGTGATGACAACCACGCCAGCGGCATCAGCTCCCTCAAGCACACCGAGCTTGCGGCAACGGCATGATGACGCCGACTCATCGGATCCCAACGCCCGTTTACTAGCGAGTAATCGTTTTGCTGCGCTCCCGGTACAGGAGGTACCGAAGAAGGTGAGAATCCCGCCGCTTTTTACCACGTCTAAGAACATTGCTTCGCTCAAAACAGAGCTTGCAGCAATTAAGCTAAATCTGCTGTTTAAGCTGTGCAGTACGGGCACTAAGATAATGTACCGTGCTGCTGGCGCTCAGCTGATCGCCAAGCAACACAAGTTTTATACTCATGATGTTCTCGGAAACAAGCCGATGAAGATGATTCTGTGTGGCCTTCCAGATTACACTCCGGAATCAATTTTTGCAGAGCTGCAAGCGGTGGCTTTGAAACCTGTGAAGGTGTTCGCTATTAGGCGTCAGCAACAAGGAAACCATCGGGACCAACTGTTTCTGGTCCATTTGGAGAAGGGTTCCGTCACGTTCAAGGATTTGAAGAAAACACGGGCCCTCTTCAATATCATCATCGAGTGGGACCGGTACCGCCCAAAACAGGATGACGTGACACAGTGCGGTAAGTGTCTGGCCTTTGGTCATGGGACCCGAAACTGCCACATGAAGCCCCGGTGTGGAAAGTGTGCCGGAGCGCACACCACCATGGATTGTGCCCCGATGGATGAAGGTGCCTCATCAAAGTGCGCCAACTGTGGTGCTAACCACGAAGGCAGCAACCGAGCCTGTCCCAAACGAGTGGAGTATTTGACCATCCGCAAGCACCACCAAGTCTCGGCCTGGTCAACGCCGCCCGCCACCTCGAATGGACAAGGAGAACTTCCCGGCGCTCCGGTACCAAGTGCCGAATCTGCCGCCCGTTTCATTAAACCATCGACATGCAAACCGCCCTTCGGCCTCCGTACAGCAACGATTCGTGGCAGCCACCGCCACCCCCTCACCTGCTCTTCCACCAGGTTGGTGTAATCCGGGTTGCAATAACTCCACGCAACCACCTCTATGACTCGGAGCAAATGGTCGAGTTCGTCCAAGAGCTGTACCGCCATCTACGTTCCTGCCGCTCGAAGGAGGATCAGCTCAAAGCCGCCACATCCGTGAAGATGAAGTTCCTGTGCAAGTATGGACCGTAATCGCACAATCAGCATCCTGAACTGGAATGGTTGTTCCATCCGGAACAAAACTATTGAGCTCGGTGACTTCCTTAACAGGAAGGCCATCGACATCACCATCGTCACCGAGACACATCTCAAGCCGGAACTGAATATTTTCATTCCTGGATATCGGATTGTGCGCTACAACATCAACTGTCATCTACTTCCAAGCTTTCAGCTGCAGTCCATTGAAGCCATCGGAGTCGAGGTGGAAACTGCCGTCGGCCCTATCACCATAATCGCGGCCTACTGTCCCAAGCAAGCCAGCACCGCCAATGGAACAACAACAATGCTACAAAACGATACCGCAAGCTAACTCATAGGCAAGGGAAGTTTATCGTCGCCGGTGACCTAAATGCGAAACACGAAACCTGGGGGACCACTCGACGGAACCGGAACGGAATAGTACTGCAGGAAGACCTGGAAGAGGGACATTACACCGTCCTGGGCCCGGATACTCCCACCCGGTTTAGCAGATCCGGGGTTCATTCGACAATCGACATCTTCCTCACCAACATGGGGAACAACATCGCCCAGCCGATCACACACCAGGAGCTCAGCTCGGGCCACTATCCGGTGGTAGCCGAAGTTGGCTCCTCGGTCAACCGGCATCGTATCACCAGACGAAACTACCATCGCGCTAGTTGGGCGAGGTTCCGACAACACGTTGACGACAACATCGATTTCGACACGCACCTTGATTCGGTTGATGACATCGAACGGCAGCTGCAGAGCATCGAGCAAGCGATCTCCCAGGCCCGGGAGCAACATGTCCCAGTGATTGATCAGGTGAGCAACTCTGTACCCATTGATAAACCCAATAAAGAACTGATTCAATTGCGCAACGCTACCCGAAGGCAATACCAGCGAACTGGTTTGCCTACTTTACAAAGTCATTGCAATCGGATGACCTCAGAAACAATCATTTTTCCGACAAGATCCGCTCTCTCCCAGATTGTGCAAACCGTTCTGGAAGTTGACTAAAATTTTAAAAACTAAGCCAAGGCCCATTCCACCGTTGATTCCATTAGACAGCAATGGCTCTCAGGATCGCTTGATCACTCCTGCAGAGAAGGCTGCTGAGATAAGTCAACACTTCGTCAGCTCCCACAATCTCGGACAAAACATCGTCAGTCCACACGAAGCTACCGTTAGCGCGCTTATCACTAACATCCATATCAGCCCCAACGACTTCACAGAGGAGTTGAAGATCTCAGCTGACGAATTGTTGACTATATCAAAAGCTCAAAGAACATGAAGGCCCCCTGGCGATGGTTTTCAATCATTGCCTCCGACTTGGCTACTTCCCACGTGTTGGAAGTCAGCCAAAGTCATCCCCATCCAGAAACCTGGGAAAGATCCTTCATGTTCCAAGAGCTATACACTAGTGAAAAAAACCTTAAGAAGTTCATTAAATAACCTTATGAAATTTGGCCACAAGTAATCGGATTGAATTTCATACTTTTACCGTATGAAATGTTATGCTTGTTGTTTTTTCATCAGGTGTGTTTTGGATACCACAGTTTTATGAGCTTCTATACATAGCCTTATGAAACACATTGTTGCGGATTATGGTAGTCTAAAGTATGCGATATGTTTATCAGAAACTCAGAAAATATGATTTTTTTTCTCTTTTTTCTTTCTATATTCATTATGGCAAGAGTCATAGTAAGGTTTTTTTTCCAGAATAAAATAAATGGTGATCTGCAAACACAAAAAGTCTTTATTTGCAGTCTAAACAGTGCCTACTGTAATTGAAAAGTGCATCGCATGGATAACATGCTGATGAAACCACCAACAAACGTACTGCTGTTAACGCTGCAAATTCTGTCCAGAACTAATGACAGGTTTTTACTTGACACAAGAAGTCCACTTTTTTAAACTGCTATACTTGGGAGCATATTGCAAACAGGAAATATTGCAAAAACGAAATATCCAGAACGTCCACTGTAGAACCTTGCGCAAGTGGCGGCTAGATGAATAATTGTCAACATCATTATCTTATATAGGGTACATTTTAAAATAAGCAAGAATAGGCTTACCTTGTTCAAATTCGTGCAGAATTATTATTTAACACGATAGCGAACGTTATCGTTGATGTTTTCTAATGGCGGCCTTGTTTTATTTCACAACATTGTCTATGATGTTTCCCGCCAAAATACGACTGTGACAATCATAAGGCATTGTTATGCAACTGAGTGAAGATAAAAAGAATCAATATGCGTTAGTAAGAGATTCATACGAAACCTTTTCAAAGTCATAATCACCTTATGAACATACAAATGTTTGCGTTTGAGGTGCTTCATAAGGCAAAATTTATGAATTTCAAAACGTTTTTTATATCAGTGTAGGCCCATCAGCCTTCTCTCAGGATTATCCAAGCTATTTGAGAAAGCGATCTACCGTCGGCTTCTTTCATCCGCCGACGAGCTGAACATCTTGCTCGACGAACAGTTTGGCTTCCGACGTGGTCGGTCGAAAATTCACCAACTTAACCGAGTCATTAACATCTTCAGACGGAACAAGTCTGTTTCGAAATCATCTGCCATGGCACTTCTCGACATCGAGAAGGCCTTTGATAACGTGTGGCATGATGGCTTGGTGTACAAGCTGCATCGATACAATCTTCCCATCTTTCTGGTGAAGACAATTAAAAATTATCTGTCGGACAGGACATTCCGTGTTTCGCTGCAAGGTGCAGTTTCCGATGCACAGGAGATTTCCGCCGGTGTTCCGCAGGGAAGTATACTAGGTCCACTTCTGTTCAACCTATTCACCTCGGACATACTCCCGCTCCCTGAAAATGGATCTCTGTCGTTGTTCACCGATGATACCGCAGTAGTCCACAATGGTACGGTAACAAGAGCGCTCAAAGCCAAACTGCAGCGAAGCCTGAATGTTCTGTCTGAATATTTCACCGAATGGCAGATCTGCATCAATGCAGCGGAATCAATGCAGGTCATCCTATTTCCACACTCCAACTCTCCCAAACTTGTTCCGCCTGAGGATTGTAAAATTAGCCTAAACAACACAACGGCGGAATGAGCCAAATCAGCTGTCTATCTTGGCGTTACAATAGACAGCAAGCTTATTTTCAGGGAACAGATTTACAAAACTGTCACAAAGTGTAACGTTCTGTTGAAGCTACTGTACCCATTGATCAACAGAAGGTCTACATTATCCCTGAAAAACAAGCTTGCTGTCTACTAGCAAATCATACTTCCAGTCATCGAATACGGCGTGCCAATCTGGGACAGTTGCGCAAAAACACATCACCTGAAGCTTCAACGTGTTCAAAATAGTGAGGACAAGAACATCTGAGGTCCACCGTCTGGCCGAGATAAAAATGCTCGACAATCGCTTTAGTGAGTTTATCAATCGGTACAGGGCACGCTGCCTGACATCGGATCACCAGATCATTCGAAATCTGGTTCCCTACCCCTAGGATTTTCAAATTGTAGTTTTAGTTGTAGATTAGGTAGGTTATCAAATTTTAAAACTAACAATGCCCCAAGGGCTGAACTGAAATAATTAATTAAAACACAGAACAAACTTAACACATAAAACACATAAAATGTTAAACAAAGCTGAAGAGCGCATTGGCCTAAAACTCTTGAAATTGTAAAGTAGTATGTAAGACAAAGAATTGAAATAAAAAACGAATTAAGTATGGTCGATTTATGACAACGTAATTGGCAACATTCCTCGTACCACCAACCAAATTGAGAGTTGGCATAGTAGATGGAATAATAATGCCGGTCGTCATATTAGTATTTATCTACCGAAATATTAAAGAGTTGCGTACAGAAGAAAAGTATACAGCAGGACAGATTATTAGCTACCTGTCATGCAATACTACACACAAAAAAGAAATATTGTTTTATTAAAAGCTTAGCACTTTACTTCTGAAAAGAGTTTATGTTTCATTAAATTAAAAGTAAAATCATCTACTGCGAAAGTTTTGTGTTTGAATTGAAATTTTTTTTTTTTATTCAGTGTGTAAATTTAAAAGTATGTTCTTTTACCATGGAAATTGTAGAACTGTCAAATCCACCAACACAAAGGAAGTCGTCGTATGGATTTTTTCTCAATACTGTTGTCAAATAATACAAAAGCTTCACATTCAAAATGTTCCTCGCCCCAACGAATCGCTTATCAGGAAAGTTCACAAACTTTCGGCGTTATTAACAGGGTTATTAAGTTCCGAACAGACCATGCAAACGGAATAGGCCATGTCCCTGATAATAATCCCATCTTTTTTTTTCGCAGCGGTGCCACAAGCGACGACGAGCAGCAGCAGATGCTAGAGCTGGTTCAGGTGCATTTGGAAGATATGGAGAAGATGTTTCGACTTGGATCTTCCGGGATGGAAACATTGGTGATTGGACGACGCCAACCTCCGGTCTCTATGAAAGTTATAATAATTCATTTGAAAGTTAAAACCTTTCAATGTTAAAACCATTTTTTCTTTCAATCAAAACAGCATACATTTATTTTGATTGCACAATACTTTCTAGTTGAAAGTTCATTTTCAAATGAAAATAATTTGCTTTTATTTTCAAATATACCACGGAGTGGATTCGACAGTTGTACAATTCATCTGAAAAGAAAACTTTTTATGTTAAAAGTATTTTTAAAGCATACTTTTATTTAAATTGCACGACACTTTCTGGATGAAAGTTTATTTTGGAATAAAAATAATTGGCTTTTATTTTCAACGGTTAAGATTTGACAGTTCTACAATTTGTTTTAAAAATTTCAACTTTTAAATGAAAAGCAGCAAAATTTTGAATTGACGGTTTGAAGGTTTTGGTTTTTAAAGTAAACCGCTTTCTACGAAAATGAACCAACGCAACATTTCAAATTTGGCAATGGTTTTTTTTTTTATTTTAATAATTATTATTTTTTGTGTGTAGTAAGAAATGTAAAGCAGTTTATCAGAAAAGTGATGAGACTATCCAGTTCGTTGTTGAACAAATCAATTCATTCAACAGCGATCAAGAATACCTTAGCGCAATAGAAGCCAACTTAGGATCTAAAGCAAAGTAACGTTCATCAATTGATTTTAGATAATTATCATGTAATTTTTTCACCGAAATTGTATTTTATTTTAAAAAATATACATTGAACTAAATTACTTAAATGATTATCGACTGGAAAGTTTGGTATTCCTGCAGGTATTTGGCTTAGTGACAGTTTGGCTCAAATACTGGAAACGCAAACAGACGTACAAGCTGAATTGATACGCAATCTCAACAGTTACACTGGACAATTAACGAATAACTCGGGTGTGGACGATTTACATCAACTGTTATTGTTTTGTTTTTATATTCGGTGGTTATGGATAATCATAGAATGTAAAATAATTAAAAAAAAAACTTTATAGAACAACCTAATTAATAAACAAGGAAGATTACAATACTTCCCATATTTGCCTATTTATGAAAATTGCGTTTCAATTGGTATGGAATAAATTGTGCCAAACATAACTAAACCATACATTTCTCGGGTACTTTTTCAAACAGACGTATGTCATTTTGTAAACAAAGAGGGGAAGTAAGATTCCCTTCAAATTTCCAGACGAGGTGAATGCCGTTTGCGTGCAGAAACCTTGGACGGATTCAACCGTCTTCTAGAGTATCTTACTCAGAAGCAATATAACTTTTTCACATACGACACCAAAGCTGAGCGTCTTTTCAAGGTTGTCTTGAAAGGTCTGCCCAGTGGTGAATTAGAAAATTAGAATTTAGAAAAAGCAAGCCTTTTGCTCCATGTCGTAGTGAACTGGGAACATTTCAAAAAGCCTGGAGCAAACTTCCAAAGCCTCACCCAGTGCCGTAAGTGCCAGGGATGGGGTCACGGAACAAAGCATTGCCATATGGTTGGTAAATGCATGAATTGTGGTGATTCCTCACACACAAAGGACAACTGTCCTGTAAAGGAAGATCCTAAAAAATTTAAATGTTCGAATTGTGGTGAAAACCATAAATCAAATTTTTGGGAATGCAAGACTCGCAAAGCAATTTTGCAGTCGCGCACTAAACGACAGGTAGGAAACAATATACGTTCCCGACCAGCTACTACCCATTTTGCAGCTGTTAACATCGATCAGCCAAGCACAAATTCCTACCAAACCGTCGGTAGAAACAGTGGACAGGGTTTTCCATCCGCAACTTCAAACGATCAACGAGCAGCAAATACTATTTCGATACCTGCAGGTACCAACAGGGTTCATTCTGCAAACCCTACATTCTTACCCAACCGTGTTGTTAACAATGTTCAACATGTAAATGGACCTACCTATGCTTCCGTTGCAGCGGGTAGGAACCAAAACCAAAATTCCCACGGAACTTCTAACCAAAATTCCCACGGGACTTCTGATGAATTCGATTCGTTAATCGATATGATAACCGATATGCTAAAAACTAATTCCATGTTTGATGCTATTCAAACTGGTATTAAATTTGCCAATAATATTGTCATGACATTGAAATTCAGTAATGGATTTTAGGTCATTAAATATTTTGAATTGGAATGCTCGATCCATCAGAGATAACGAGGACGAGCTATTTAATTTTTTAAGAGTTCATAACGTGCACATTGCTGTTATAACTGAAACTTATCTCAAACCTGCCCATAAGGTCAAAAGAGATCCAAATTATTTTGTCTACCGCAATGATCGCCTTAATGGAGCTGGTGGTGGCGTTGCCATCATTGTCCATAGGCGAATCAAACATCACATTCTTTCTTCATTTGAAACCAAAGTTTTTGAAACTTTGGGGACTTCAGTTGAAACAAAATTTGGCCAATTTACTTTTATAGCTGCCTATTTGCCTTTCCAATGCACTGGCCAGCAAAAGAACTGGCTTAAGGGTGACCTTCAGAAACTTACCCGTAATAGGTCTAAATTCTTCATTATTGGTGATTTTAATGCAAAACACCGTTCATGGAATAATGCTCAAAGCAATTCCAATGGTAATATACTATTTGATAATTGTTCTGCGGGTTATTATACTATACAATATCCAAACAGCCCAACTTGCTTTTCTTCTGCAAGAAACCCCTCAACTATTGATTTGGTCTTAACTGATTCATGTCAACTTTGTAGTCAATTGATTACCCATGCTGACTTTGGATCTGATCACCTTCCAGTTACATTCGAAATATCTCAAGAAATCATTTCTAATTCCATCAGTTCTACTTTCAACTACCATAGAGCTGATTGGGATCAATATCAAACATTTATGGAATACAACTTTGATCCTAATGTTCCATTGCAAACAAGAAATGAAATTAATAATGCTCTTGAATCTCTGGCCTTTTCAATAGTTAGAGCAAGAGCAGCTTCAGTACCTAAATGCGAGGTTAAATTCGATTCAGTTATAATTGATGACGATCTTCAGCTCTTGATTCGTCTGAAAAATGTACGTAGGCGTCAATATCAACGAACACGTGATCCCGTTATGAAAGTCATATGGCGAGATTTACAAAAGCAAATTAAAAAACGCTTCTCTGCCCTGAGGAACAAAAACTTCGAAAATAATGTGTCAAAATTAGATCCGAGTTCCAAACCTTTCTGGAAACTCTCTAAAGTCTTGAAAAAACCTCAAAAGCCTATACCAGCACTTAAGGAAGGTGATAAAATTTTGCTCACAAATGCGGAAAAGGCTCAAAAACTTGTTAAGCAGTTTGAGAGTTCCCATAATTTCAGTTTGGGACTTACTAGTCCTATTGAGGAATCGGTTTCGAGGGAGTATCTGAATATTTTCTCTCAAGAAAATATTTTTGATGATTCCTGGGGAACCGATTTGGATGAAGTAAGAACTATAACTAAAAAATTTCAAAATATGAAAGCACCAGGTGATGATGGAATTTTCTATATCCTCATAAAAAAACTCCTGAGAGTACTTTGTCTTTCTTGGTAAAACTATTTAACAGATGTTTTCATCTAGCATACTTTCCAGATAAATGGAAAAATGCAAAAGTCGTACCAATTTTGAAGCCAGACAAAAATCCGGCTGAAGCTTCTAGCTACCGACCGATCAGTTTGCTTTCTTCAATAAGTAAGCTTTTTGAAAAAATAATTTTGAATAGAATGATGCTTCATATCAATTCAAACTCAATTTTTGCTGATGAACAGTTTGGTTTTCGCCATGGGCATTCAACTACGCATCAACTTTTGAGAGTAACAAATTTAATTCGTTCAAACAAAGCTGAAGGCTACTCCACAGGAGTTGCTCTTCTAGACATAGAAAAAGCATTCGACAGTGTTTGGCATGAAGGTTTGATTGCGAAACTGAAGAAGTTTAATTTTCCGCTTTATATCATGAAATTAGTTCAAAACTACTTAACTGATAGAACTTTGCAAGTAAATTATCAGAATTCTAAATCTGTTCAATTGCCCATTAGAGCTGGTGTTCCTCAAGGTAGCATACTTGGGCCAATACTATATAACATTTTCACTTCAGATCTCCCTGATTTACCTCAGGGGTGTCATAAATCTTGCTTTGCTGATGACACAGGCATTTCCGCTAAAGGAAAAAGTCTTCGTGTTATATCCAGGAGGCTACAAAAAAGCTTGGATATTTTTACAGATTATTTTCAAAAATGGAAGATTTCTCCTAATGCTTCCAAAACTCAACTTATAATATTCCCACACAAGCCTAGAGCTGCATATTTGAAACCAAGTAATAGTCATATAGTCACTATGAACGGAGTTCCAATTTCTTGGTCAAGTCAAGTAAAATATCTTGGACTGATACTTGATCAAAAATTAACTTTTAAAGATCACATTGAGGGCATTCAAGCCAAATGTAATAAGTACATAAGATGTTTGTATCCTCTTATAAACAGAAAATCCAAACTTTGTTTAAAGAACAAACTTCTAATATTCAAACAAATTTTTAGACCGGCCATGCTTTATGCTGTGCTAATATGGTCTAGTTGTTGCGCAACTAGGAAAAAAGCACTTCAAAGGATTCAGAACAAAGTTCTGAAAATGATTTTGAAGCTGCCACCCTGGTTCAGTACTATTGAATTACATAGAATTTCAAACGTTGAGACTCTAGAAGAAATGTCCAACAAAATAATTCATAATTTTAGACAAAAATCATTGCAATCTTCAATTGCAATGATCAATTCTCTCTATAGATAAGAACTAGTTTTAAGAAATCAACTGTAATTCTGACACGCAGGCAAAATAAACCCTGTTAAAAATTCTGAATAGACAAAGTAAAAATAATATTAACACAATTAGATATTAATGATAGCATATAAGGTTGAAATGTTAATTACTTAGCAGGATCACCTAGGATAATATATGAATGTAAAACAATGTAAAATTTGGAATAAATAAAGAGTTAAAAAAAAAAATAAAAAAAAAGTAAGATTCAAACGTAAATTTCTCGAAACCCTTAGCACTTTCATGCAAACTTGGGCCACCAACACAGGGAATAACATTGCTTTACATGATTGTGATGCTACTTTATGTGAGGGTACTGAGAATTTCGAGAAATTTACTTTTGAATCTTACTTCCCCTCTTTGTCTACAAAATGACATACGTCTGTTTGAAAAAGTTTCCGAGATTTAGTCAATCCAAAAACTCACTGTTCAACATCAGAGAAGAAAAAAATTTGATTTTCAAATTTCAATTTTATTCCTGAATCTTAAGAATGCCATATTTTGATGAACAGCCTATTTAGAAAGAAGGGAATATTACTATGGAGAAAAACCTAGATTAATCAACCTAGCGATGATAATGTCTTATGTTCTGGATATTGTTTTCGCAGTCTACACCCTCGTTTAATTTTACTCAATGACTGAGTAAAATTGAATTCTTATCTCTTTTTCTCACACGGAAATGTTACTCAACTTTCGTAAAATGTGAATAAATTCAAGACTTGAGTAGATCCACTTTTTACGAAAATTGAATAACTTTTTCGTGAGAACAAAAGAGATAGTATTACATATGAAAGAAGGTGTGTTTTCAGCGTGTAGGTTGTAGTATTAGATAAACTCTAGATTTGTAAACCATATACATGACTCTTTCGAGTCGACTCGACTCGAGTCGAGTCTGCTTGGCAGGTTCCGAAACTCCTTGAACCTTGCGTTTCTTGTAAGCTTTGAATCCGAGGTCATTTTGCAGTATATTGTGCATTGACGATCTCGAAACATTCGACCATTTTACGTACAGAGCGCTGTGATTTTCATCTAATCCGTTCCCTGACCACTTTAACGCACCGTATGAGTACGACCGGATCTCTTCCGGTCATCCGACGAGCTGGTGTCACTGTACCTTCGGATGGTTCGGTACACAAAATCCCGCTTTACTCCGTGGTTTTTCAAATTTCTGAAAATAGCGCCCAGGCGCTCTCCTTTCAAAAACTTGTTTATCACCACAGCACGAAACTCCTTCATTGCTGGTAAAAGATAAACACCGAATGAAAACAATCGGACATAACCTAAAAGCGTTTGTATGAACATAGTGCTACACCAACACATTCGTGAAGCATGTTGAGTAGTTGCACGACACCAATGCAAGGAAAAAGTGTATGAGGATATATTGGAAACGGTGTAGGATCGTTCTAGCAGGCTAGTCAATTGCTGTTCTAAATGTCGATCCCTCCCTATCTCGATGACAGATTCTTCGAAATCCCCGTGGCGACATGGACGATACATACCTGATCAATCTTGAAATCCAGCCAACACTAAGAAATTCAATGTGAACGTATTGTAAAGAAAACAGTTTGCAGTTAGATTCACGAGATCCTTCTACCAGAAGAATAACGTTACACTGATAGCGTATCTTTTCTTTATTTTTCTGCTTGTTTGATAGTGAGACATATTTAATATAAACAAGTAGCCTTTTCCTCAACGGGTATACATCTTGTAGCGTAAAAGAATTGGTTGATGATTACATCGCCTGTATGGTTATAAAAATAAATAAAAACATATAATTTACTTTTTCCTTGAATCAAAAACTAAAACATCGCTAGAGTTGATACTCTATAACAGAATGTAAATCGTTTGCACGCCTTCTCTGCTTAATAGCTATCTGGGACTGTTTCGCATTCGTACGTTGGCTTCACTTTACTGCTTCTCGATACATACTCGCACACACACATGCCTAGTGATAACTAAATATTCAAACGTTACTTTTTTTTCCTACTTATTACAAAAAAGAATCCATCGAACTGGATTGTATTGACTGCGAATTTCTCCAGAGTGAATGCAATCGCTAGGATTGCGCCTGGTTGCGAAGGGAAATCAGTTCGCTCTCTCATAACGATGAAAAAGTTAAAACGAATTGCTTACAACTTTATTTCTTTTCCCATCGATTTTTTTTCTTCTTACAGATTAGGTTTCCTTCTACCCTCCTTTCGACCGTAGGGAGAATCGTTTCAAGTCTATTCAGTTCTTTTCACTTTGCGCTTCTACTAAGTTACAATTTTTCCTCTTCCTGCGAGAATTGTTTTCTAAGGATTCGCTGCCCTTATTTCTTTTAGCTTAAATTTATAGTAATGCTTATAGTGAGTGAGTTTTCTTCTCTTGCTTTAAGTTATAAGTTAAAAAATACAAATAGTAGTAACTTTAGTTTTCGATATCTCAATTTATGATGTTGAGTGGGAATAGCGTTTTACTTTGCTGAAGAACAATGAAATGTGAGACGATGGATAGGGATGGATAGTTACGAATTTACTTCGATCGAAATCGAGGTTTCGGATTACTTCTGTAGATAGGAAGTTGGAGCAATGATTTACGTAGATTTCAATTTCATGTGGATTTTGTTTACGCTAAGCTTTTTTTTGGTTACGCAATTACGAATTTGTTCTTCTCATGTCTTGGATAGATTTACAGTTCTACGGTTTTGTGCTAAACTTAGCAGATACTACAGAATTTTTGGTTGGAAACAGGGATTGTAGATCCCGATCTACGTTTTGACACTAAATTATGAAACGTAGCCATTATGTTTGCGGAATTTTTTATTTCAACAGCTATTTGAAAAAATTTGGTTATGATTAAACGGAGCTTCAAACTGCTAGATGCTACTGACTAAAAGGTATCGCCGCTATACCATGGATGAATCCAGGGCGCTGAGGGTGGGGGGGTTGGCGGATAGATGGTGGGTGACGGCAGAGCACAAGAACGGGCAGCCGATGCGGCCGAGCTGTCATACGATCCGACCTGTATTGGACCAGTTGCATACGATCCGGGAGCAAAATGTGGCGAGAAAATAGCCGCACTTGTGGCCGCAGTTAACTGTTGTGCGGCCACTGCAGCCTGCTGAGCAGCTGCAGCAGCTACAGCGGCTTGTTGTGCCTGCTGTTGTTGCTGTTGCTGTAGCTGTTGTTGCTGTTGTTGTTGCTGTTGTTGCTGCTGTTGTTGCTGTTGCTGAGCAACAGCAGCTGCGGCGGCTGCGGCAAGGGCTGATTCTTGAAACGAATAAGCTGAAGATGATGCTTGGGCTAGCATTCGACTAGATGCATCCTGGTAGAAATCAACCTTTTCCTGCTGATATCGGCAGGAGGAGAGAGCTTTCTTGTCGAAATTAAGAGGGTTCGTTGGTGAGGAGAATCCACTACTGCTACTGCTACTGCTGACAATAGCCGCCGCTGAACCATTAGAACCGGAAGCCGTAGAAGAGGAAGATTTTTTACCGCTCGCCGAAGGTGATGTAGGTGTAAGGCTCCACGAAGCACTGACACCGCTGCTGCTTGAATGGATATTGCTGTTGGTAATGTTGCTACTGCTTGTGATTAGATCGGATACTACTGTGCTCTGAGGGCACTGCTGCAGTACCCCCCACCCCAATTCCTAGCTGATGCGTGCCCGTTTGTTTGCTGGCGTCTCTTGGCCTATCTGGCCTCGCACCATGTACTGCAGCTGGGGCATGTACTGCATCACGTCCACCACTTGCACCAGGGGCATTTTGTCTACGTTGGCACGGCCAGCTTCTTGCAGGGCTTGGTATTGTAGGCTGAAATGGAAAATTTAGAAGGAAATGTTAACATGCTGCGAATGTAAGAACGTGTTTAAATTTGTCAAAAAAAATAAAATCGAACTCGGGTGTTCGGGTTTTCGCAGATAATCTTCTATTATTCTAAGCAAACTGCCCAGGATGTTTTCCTAAAATTGTTTTACTTTCTCACAACGCTAATTAAGGGTCAAAGGTATTTCTATACGATATGATTACAAAATATTCAATAGTTAGGGTAAGGGGATGTAATGTTAGCCTAGCTCCTTCATTCGGCCTATGTACCAAATGTGTCATTAATTTAGCGATAATCAACAAAATCATGTTATCATTAACATGATAGATGTAATCCGAAGCAATTGAGACAACATTAATCATCTTATAGTTGTTCACTTCCGCGTAATTTTCGGTTTCTTGAACTTTTGGAGCATCATGATTTCACTGGTTATGCTGAACAGATAATCAACACGATTTCAAGTGATCTGAATTTGGTATAATTGAATCCATAAAGCAAGTAATGCAGTGTGGATGTGCAGAAAATAATTACACGTTACAAACTTACTGTTCACATAGCTAAAATAACAATGATTTTACAAGAAAATCGTAGACCCAATGTTGGGTACATATTTTGTTGTATGTTCCCAAATATGGCCTGTTGTATCAAGAACGTAGTTAAAAGGTTGTTATTGGTAAAATTTCATGTGGAAATGCATGAATACGCGGTTGTTTATATTCAAGTGGCTCATCTAAACACAAACCGATGGAACAAGATCATTGTTTAGTGAATTATAATGTTTTCATTATTGAATGGCTAATAAATCATATATGAACATCACTTAAGTGTTTCGAGGCAGTTTTACATTAGTTTGTGTTGTGAAATGTTGTATTAAGTAAATCCAGTACAGCTTACAATGCCTTAATTCATAAAATTAGAAAAAAAACCATACAAAGTCTGCATTAAGTAATAAATCGATCGAATGGGACGAAGCTGCATCCACGAATAGACCGAATTTGGTGCTCATAGACCGTCATTTAATCCACATCCCTCGAAAGTTTATGGCATTATAAAAATAGTTGTGTATCTTTTAGACATATATGCTACCAAATGTCCTATCAAACGTATCTTTGCAAGTGTATAACTAGTTGAATCTCGCTTACAGCATAAAAACTTTATGAGTTATAATGAAAAATGGATAAATGTGGTTGCATAATAGGCTGAGTCAAGGGACACATACCCTATATTTTACTCAAACGTAGTTTCTACCGTGTTTTAATAGAAAGTTTTGAAGAAGCATCCAGAAACCATCTGCCAACATACCGAGCTATTTATTTTGAACGTTAGTGTTGTACTAATGTTGACAGTTGTGCAACTTTTCTTTGGAGTTAGATTGACCTGAGGTAAATAATAATGGTAAGGTAAGAGGTAAGAGATTTTTAATAAGCAATGTCTTTAGTCTACTGCTTGAAAACTCCCTCAGTGCCAGTGGTCAACAATGTCTGAAAATGCCTATGATTTGAGCTCTAGAAATATTAAGTCCAATCGTTCCGAAAAACGTTTCCAAATTTATTCAATCTCCTCTTTCACTTTAGCTGAAACCCCGTTAAGAGGTGGTTAAGTAATTGCCTTTTAATTTCATTATATATTATTATCCTTTGATAGTTACCCTTTGAGTGAAATGAAGCATCAATTAACCTTCTTAGACTAGATGCTCCCAACGACCCTTTTTTATTTTTTATTTTTTGTTCTGTACACCAAACAGGGACAGACTATTCATTTCCCTTTTCTTTTGTTATCAACTGAAGGCTACGTGAGTTCCCTGTGTCTTCTTAAGGTAGATACCCTAGCCTAGTAGATCCCTAACTCCAACGGTCGCAATAGTTCAGTTCGAGATGTGGCGAAAAAACTGATTCTAACCAAAACTTTCGTGCAAAATGCAAAAAAACGTGAACACACGTTCAAAGTCCAAAAGGCGCCTAATTGCGATGAATGGCAGAATACGGTAGGTAAAACACCCAGATATTGACTAAACCACATTGCCTCGTTATGGATTATGAGGCGTATGAAAAAGCCGACCTCCGGCAGCTTCCGGGGCTCCAGTATTTCACTGCTCATCATAAGTTCGATTTCCCTGAGGACGTTAAAATGTCAAAGTTTGCCAAAAAAATATATGATTTGGCAAGCAATTTGCTCGTGTCAAAAGCGGAGCACTCCATTCGTGACAACTGGAACGGTCAATGGGCAGGTGTACCTTACGGAATGCCTCCAAAAGCGTCCACTTCCTCTTCTGAGGTCACACGATGGTCCTACGATTTTCTGGCCGGATTTAGCCTCGTACCATTACTCGAAAGAGGTTTTGGAATGGTACAAGGCTAAGGAGGTCAATTTCAAAAGTACTTATCCATCATGAAGCAGGCACTTCGGAAGCATCCTAAAAAAGTGAAATCGGAGGAAGATATGAAGGAAAAATAGATTGCCACGGAAAAAAAGTTGGTCCAAATGTTGTACAGGACCTTATGAGTAGTGTAAAGAAGAATATTTCTTGCATTTGGATATAGAATTGAAATTGAATAAAACAATCGTGGGAAAATATTCATAACATGTTTTAGTTTGAAGATGATTGGTTGAACGGGCGAATTTTTTTTGCCGAATATTTGTGTGTGTCGAAATTTGATTCCGTACACCCTTTACCTAGTAAGCATTTATCTTCGTTCTAATCCCTCATCTATCTATGGGAAACAGACCTGAGCAAAGGATGCATGTGGAGCTAGCGGAACGCCCTTAATGAACGGTTATCAGCTCATAGAAACAATTCTCAACAACTTCTTCAAAAAGGACTTATTTTATTTTATAAAAAAAAAAGAAAAGAAAACTAAGATTAAAACGGCTATTTCTCTCATTTCTCAGCACTCACACGGAAACTAGCATTGCCATCATGTTATGGAAATATTATTCTTTGTGGTTTCCAAATTCAAATCACAAATCAGATACGTCGTTTTGAATAAGTTGTCGAGGATTGGAAGGTTAATATTGTTCAATGCCTGTCAATGAATGGCCAACCCTCAGTCGAACTACCCGACTTAGAATAAATTTGAAAACAACTTTTCTTTTTTTCTCAGCTTCAGTTGTTTGAATAACCGAATAACTCTAGACAAAATCGTCAAAAGATCGAAAGTAACAATTGTAAACAATGACTTAAAACGTAAATTTCCTGTAAATGCCAGGTTGCTAACATCTATATCGACTACCGACGGGAAAGTAATAACTCCCTGTATCTCTTTATGGTGCTATTTTGTTTGTGGGAGCAAGCAGATCCCAGAGAAATACGTTAGAAGTCAATGTTTACAAAAGTTACTTTCGACCTTTTGACTATTTTGTCTAGAACTTCTTTCACGTATAGTTAAGCTAATTCAACACAAAATAAGTATGCAAAGTAGAATATATATAATGCCAAACTCACCTATTTCCGATGAACAGATTGATGTCTAACGCATTGAGCACCCTCCGACACACATCCAGACTGATGTATGGGAAAAATACGTCCTTCAGATCCTGAATTGTCATCAGGTAGTCATTGTTCCTGTAGGGTGTCTTGTTGATGCAGAAGATCGTTTTGTTTTCTATCGGCTTCTTAACCACCTCGTACGGTTTGTACGGAGTGCCACCCATAGTCATTTCCGGTAGCATGATTACATTGCCATGCCGCGTTCCGCCATCGTTCATGGCAGCAGCTTGATGATGCTGGGCGGCCACCACGGCAGCCTGTTGATGCTGCTGCAGCTGTTGTTGCAGTGCAGCCGCTGTCGACCGATAGTTACTGGTCGAGGTGATTGTCGTGTTGGAACGACCGTTGGTCATAGCGGCAGCAGCGTTGGAACGTTTCTGCTGCTGTTGCTGTTGCTGGGACAGTGCCACTGCAGCCGCCGCTCCTGCCATGTTTGACCTTGGAGGGGAAGATAGATCGATTACATCCATTGCTGCTCGTGAAGTAATTACGCTCTTATATCTGGTATTGTCTACATTAGATTTATTCGCTACAGGATTGGACAGAAAGGTAGAAGAAGAGGGGGATTGATAGGATGAAGGATTAGGAACAATGGCACCATACGCTGCTGCAACTGCTGCCATGGTATTGGCATTGTTGAGGAACAGCTTTTCTCTCAAAAGCTCAACTTGACTTAGCACATTGTTGCTATTGTTTCTGTGATTTTTGTTGTTGAGGGCGTTGCTTGCAGCCGAACCCACCGGAATCAACGCCGGTGGTGGCTGTTTGGCCTGGACACCTTTTGGTGAAGCTCGTGTAGGTGACGCTACCGGAACGGCCGTTATCGAGACCGGATTCTTAGGGTAGGCCGGTGTTTTTGCACCGCTACTAGTGCTGTTAGAACTGTTATTAGCTGGTGTGATTGTGATGTTGCTATTCGTAGCCGTGAGTTGGTTAATTTGCAACTGATTCAGGTGCGACAGATTAACGGTGCCATTGGGGCTGCGGGAGGTGGCGAATATGGACAGTTCAGGATTGAGGTAAGAGATCGCATTGGTACTACTGTTGTTGGAGCGTACTGACGATGAACCACTTGACCTAGAAACATTACAATGCGTTTATCGGTTTTAGCAAGTGTTGGTTTCGTATGCAATATTTAGAGGAAAAAGTCGTTAATTCTATGGTATTAACTTAGCTCTCTTAATCACAGTAATATTGCTTGCTTGCTATTCCTTAAAATTAGACATTAGACGCGGACACGGAGCTTTTGTTATGATTGGATGGTTAACTTTCTCTCCCGCGCGACGTTCGGTGTAGGAAGGTGGAGCTAAAGGAAGGCAATGGAAAAGGATGAACCAGAGAGGCAGCAGTAATTTTAGTTTAAAAGTTGAGTTTCCGAGCGTTGGTATAGTGAGTGGTTTGAAAAAAAAACGCATAATGAATCTAGGAAGCGTACTTCGCTTTCGTTTAACTGTTGTGTACTCCAATGTGTGCCAATTTTCTCCTTTTTTTGCAACAGAATTCGATGGTTAATACTTTGTTAAATGTGTGCGGAAGGGTTAGTGTGCTACAGAAATAGAAGCCAAATGGAACACAGCCAAGAGCCAAAGAGAACTAAAAATAATAACGGATGCTTAAGTGAGCAGGCGAAAAAAAACAGATAACATAGAAAAGTAAGACAATAACTACTAAAACAGGTAGATATGAGTACATGGTAGGAATCAAAAGCCCATTCATGGGTGAAATTAAACACATTTTGCAAAAATGCGCTAATGGTTTACTAATTTATGTGTTTATTACACACAAACGTCAAAAAATTGGTCTTATTTTTTCACCCATTTTGATCAATAGGGTTTTCTAGAAAATAGGAATAAATTTACCCATATTTGGACCAAATTGATAGCGGCGCATTGTTGATTCCAGTTTCCATTGTTTTAATTAAGGAAATAATGGAAGCGACATTTTTATATGGAATCTATCCTTTACAAAATAAAGCTTACATTCCATAAAATCACATTTGATGTGGAGAGACTGAATTCTAGCTAAAAACCGTGTACTCATGTTCGCGTCGGCATCAAAGAAGGATGTAGATGTGGAATTAATTCGAGGTTAATACTATAGACACTGTATATAGATCATTGCAGTTTTGACAGTTCAGGGAGCTTGTTTACGTGGACTTAGAATATTTTCGGTAAGATCTGTTTGAGATTTTGTGCTCATAATTTGTTGCGATTGAATTTAACTTGCCGGAATACAGACACCAGTGCTAATTTTTACATCATTTCCTGAATCTAATCGTACATAATCCACAAAAAGCCAATGAAAAATTTCGTTTGAGCGGTCCAAATTCTAACATCTTGTAAACAAGCTCCCTGAACTGTCAAAAAAGTAAGGTTCGGTGCAATGATCTATACTGCCGTTATACGCATAACTGTCCCATGTTCTATGGGATTCCCTATATACATGGGACAGTTATGCGTATAACGGCAGTATAGACCGGACAACAATTGTCTTATGCAGCCAAACGGACAGTCAACTTTTGATTCACTTTAAAGGAGCAAGTATTGTGATCAAGTATTGTTTTGACAAAAGCCAATTATGAACAAATAAGGGATTTTCTACTTCCATATTAGGTAAATGTAAGTATTTAAAATGTAACTGGATTTATTTGTTATAATTAGTAATAAGGTAAACAAATTATAGTATTTTGTATTTGAACTGCTAACTATTTGAATTTGAATCTGAAAATCTGCCGAAAGGCCGCAGAATGCAAGCCATTTCTGCCTTATATTATCTTTCTTTGGAAACCGGAAGAAAACCTCAAAATTAACTTCACATCGCAAGTAATTGCCACAAATTCGCTCCTAATCAAAACAAACTATCGAAACCGATTCTCTTTTTTAGCCTATTGCGCTGTTTACTTCAAGTTTGTACAAATACAAGTAGTGCCAGATCAATGGCTCAAATTTATGACGTTTTTCAGGGTTGGCAGATTGTATGATTTTGCGTTGTCCGGTCTATGTACAGTGTCTATAGTTAATACTGGCAGCAACTTGACGACTTGAGTGGTTTTCTATCATGCTGAATATATGAAACAGTTACCGATAGCCATCGAAACTAGGAAGCAATACCTGCCAAAACTGCCATTCTAAGCATAACTGTCCCATGTTGCTTTTAGAAAAATCAGATACTTTGTTCTGAATTTGTATCAAAAAAACATCAAGTTAGATTGTCCCATGTTGAAATTAAGTTAACAACATTCTTTGTAGGAACAACTCAACACTGAGCATTGATAAGGGGCTTACACAGGGCTGGATGCGGATTTATGGATAAATAATAGTGACTTTAGTGACTAAAATAATAAAAATAGTGACCAAATAGTAACTAAAAAGTGATGGCCAAATTTTAGTATTTTTCTTAATTTTTTATATATTTGATGTATAAGTACAGTAAAAATTAACTGAGTTGCAAAAATGAATAAATGAATAATACTGCAGCGCAGTATTACTTTTAGGGTTTTTTTTAAAAAAAAGCTTGTTATCAAGCAACTTTTTTTTCTCCACGGCCTCCTGCACTTGGTCCGCAGCTCGTTTTTGCAAAAACAGGTCTATACGCACGGTTGAAACGCCTTCCAGCATGGCCTGTGCTAGAATTAGTTCTGACATATCTTGCTTCTCAATTCCTTTTTTGAGCCGTTGCCATGTGAAGCTGTTTTCACTACCTTAATCACCTGAGCGTATGTAGGGCTCACCTACAGCCGTTTTCTTAGTAAACAACTGATTCCAATACTCCTCAATTCTGTACTATGTACTCAAGGTCTACACCTAGCATTTTAACAAGTTCCATTCGTCAATAAGAAGATCAGTTGACCGGAATCGGTAGTAACTTGGTGATTTTCACAACATACTTGGAGCTTTCACTGGATGCAACGGATGGTGGGTTGAGGCATTTGCAAAATGTTATAAACGAGTTCTGCAAACCAGATTTTTGACGTAGGACTACGTCTTTGTCTTTACTGGGGTACAACTTAAAAAAAATCGCATTGCGACCGTCACGAAAAGTGGTCAGGTTTTGAGCATTAATATCTCAGTCATTTCTTAGAAGATTTTCAAAATGTTTACACCAATCGATAGGAAGTATTTCTACGCATCAATTTGAATAAAGAACATTGTTGATTTCGGGCCACATACTATTGAAAAATTCATAAATGTTAAGCCTTGCCTTCAAAAGTATATTAACTCCTTCAGACCTAAGAGGATCATATGACCCCAAAAGGAAAATGGTTGTATAAAATCACACAGACTGAACAAAGGTATACATTGTCTTCGGCAAAAGTTTAAGACCTAATTGACGACCTAGAACATCCTGAATATGAAGAAGTTCAGGAAAAAAAATGCCTTATTAATTGTGTTGTTTTAGAATATGCATACGTATTATTAAATTCTCGTTGATAAATGCTATATATTTTTGTACCTTTCTGATAGGTTCTAGGTAATCCAAAATGTACTTGAGTCAAAACTTCAGATCTACATTAGCTTATAGGGCTAAATAAGGTTATAATATGTATTCAAACAAATTGAAAACCTTTTGGAAGGTCAACAGTCATTATTTGATAACTTTGTGGTGTTCTAGGTCATCCAAACTGGTACGCTACGTATTCAACCATATTCAGTAAATATTTTCGAACGTAAAAAAACATCATGAGATAAACGGGGATGATGAAAGTCATCCAAACTGCCCTTGAGATCATATCATGTGATCCACAGTTGTAACAGTAGGTGTTTAGAGTGTGCAAAGGGACATAATGTATTTAACAATAATGATTAAATAGTGTGGAAGACCATCATACTTCATGCGGCAATCTGGGGATATTCTAGGCACACCAAACTGTCCTTAAGTTCAGAACATAAGATTTACAGTTATAAATTTACTGTTATAAATTCTAGGCAATACAAATTTACAATAACATTCTTAAAGTCAACATTCTTAAAGTCAAAACACATTATAAAGCATTATGACTTGTTCCAGGTCATCCAAACTATCCTTGCGATCAGAACAAGGACCTACAGTTGTAGCAAAAGCTTCCTGGGTTTTTAAAAAGCTAAGACGTGTATTGAAACATATTCATTGAATATTTTGGAAGAACAAGACATTATGAGATAATCTTCGGATGTTCTAGGTTATCCTTACTTTCCTGGAATTCAAAACATAAAATCTACATCCAGCTGTAGATTTTAAGTTTTGAGTTGTAGATTAAAATCAACAGCTTTTTGGACTGAACAAAGTATCAATATGTATTTAACCAAATTAAGTGATTTTTTTTAAGGGCAACATATAATGAGATATCTTGTGATATTCTAGGCCATCAAAACTGCCCTTAAGTTCAGAATTTAGGATCTATATTATTATTATTGTTTATTACAGTCAACAGGTAAAATATTTGCCCCAATGACCGGCATCTTAAAACTAACATCACAAAACTACAAAATTAATCAAATTAACAAAAAATACGTCTAAAACTACACTTATTTGTTTCCCTATGTACATTAGTCGTAAAGTAAGCTTCATAATTTATGTAAGGTTACGATATGCTTTTAAACACATTCAGTGAAGCCTCTGTCATTATCAAATTATCTCGGGATGTTCAGGTTCATAAAAACTGACCTTGAGTTCAGAACTTAAGATAAACGGTAGTAACCGTAGCCATTTTGCTATACAAAGCTACGATAAATATTTAACCATATTCAATTAATATTCTAAAACGTCCACAGACATCATAGAATAACCTTGTAAGTGTCCTTCAAATCATAGGTCAAACTGTCCTTCAAATCTTAGGGTCTACAATTGTAACAATAACTTTATGGGCTATACAAAGTTAAGTTAGATTAAGTTAAGTTAAGATTATGTCATACTGTAAGTTGGTCTTCCAGGGCATTTAGGCGGGACAGCGTTTGCCAGGACATCTAGTTTTTTGGTGTACATTTCTCGACATTATAAGTGTGACCAGATCGCTTAATTTGGTTGTCTATTGTAATAGGTACAAGTGATTTTTTATAAACTTCTTCAATCGGCGGTACGAAAATAGTGACTTTAGTGACCATTTTCCGAAAAAAAAATAAGAGACTTTAGTGACTTTTGGATGCAAATAGTGACCAGGCTCAAAATAGTGAGCAAGTCACTAAAATATGACCTGCTACCAGCCCTGCTTATATGCAAACTTAAACAATGACTTTGACATGAAAACATTGACATTAAACTGTCTATATGAGCCACCATTTGCAATTGATAAAACTGTGTTTCTAACGATGCTATGGTGATAAAAAAAATCAGACAAATCAAACAATAATGCACATGGAATGTCTATTTGAAAACGAAAACTTTATCGCCAACGATCCATCAATACATCATGCAGTGCGACAGATATACCTAGAATTTTCTGTAGCAAGGCAAGATTCTACGCATGTCAGTCCCACTGAATATTTTACCTAGTATTTTACATACAAAAATAATCTTATTGTTTGTAATACCACAGATTCCATCGAAACTCAGCAACATCATCAAATGCCAATCATGAATTTGTGCGCTTTTTTGGAAAACTTTAAACGCTTTTTTCCCAACTACAACTTTCACAACATGGGACAGTTATGCTTAGAATGGCAGTAAACTTCTGGTAGAAACAAGAAGAGAAATACCCAATATTTATTGCGTGTCAAACGCTTCCAATGGGTAAATTTGAACAGATAGCGTGAAGCTAATCTTCCTATTATTAATGTTTATTGATGCTACATCATGATAGGATTCAAATGATATTTGACCTCGAGGAATATAAACTTTCTTTTCTAGACAAATCACAGAAAAAAAACCACGTCAAGGAAGAGCATGACTCAATGAGCTGCTTGGCCGAAACGAGAACAGGGCGTTTCCATGATGATTTATGCATGGTTACAATTAGTCCAAAGGTTTTGATTTGAATACGAACTTATTTTCCGCGAAGTTCAATTTATTGTTGTCCGATGAAAACATGAGAATTGGTGCTTATGACAATAAATAAAATCAGTCATCAATTTGGGTTATGTTCAATTCCATCGACCAAGTGTTCAAACCGCAACAACTACGGGAGAAATGCTTGGAAAATTCCGTATTTATTCCGTCTCTTCCCTCGAGTAGCTTAACCTTAAAGCGACCTTTTATGCAGTTCAGCAGACTGACGTCATCAAAGGTTAAGCGGCTGCTTGTTTATAGCGCACATACCCATCCTCTCTCTCTCTTATATATTATATATATATATATACCTATGTATGTAGAGGCACCATCAGATAGAAGCAAAAGTTGAAATGTAACGCGTGTTCAAGGGAAAATCACCTGCTAATCTGTTGTTGATTGGTGGCAAAGCGAGAACCCAGCTTATGTGCGGTAAGAGCGTTGGGTGGCGGGTTGAAGTAGCAAAATATTGAACGTTTGCACGGACGGGTCGGGCAGGCGAGACTACTTATGATCCACGATACATGTGCTTTTTCTACACTCAAAGAAATTATCGCAAAAAAAAAAGAAAATTTAAAACTAATACATTTTTTTCGGTGATTATTGGCAAGTTACATGAAAAATGCAAAAATAAATGTTTGCTGAGATGGAGCAATCATTTTAAATTAAAAACACAAGTTTTTCTTCTATCGACCCCGGTAAAATTTTACCGTTAATTAATTTCTAAGAAAAACCAGCAAATAGAGATGGATTTATAAAATTCAGGGGCCGTATTTTGAAACTCGAAACGAAGAACTTTTTCTCACAAGCGTTCGTACAAAAAGTCGTTCGTTTCGAGATCCAAAATACGGCCCCAGTTTTTAATTGATCGACACAGTCAGCACAGTGCCGTAATTCTCTTAACCCTTTCTTTCCCATGCACTATTGAACGACCCAATATAGCGAGAAATAATAATAAGTTCAAAAAGAAGCATTTCCGGTAGTTATGTCGTCAACAAAGTTTCTTCTTATGATTAGCTATGTCAATTCCCCATTAACGTATTGTTCGGAACTCATCCGTATAGGTGGCGCCAAGCTGAAATCTTTTTCGATCGCGACTTCAGCAAAGTTGTCTTGACATCATTCTGACGTTCAAATTTCACAGCCAACTGTTTTCGGTTTATTTGAAGGAAAACAAAAAAAAAAGATGAATCCTAGAAGGTTCAGTGGAATACGCGTATCTGTCTAGATAAGCAATAAAGGAAGTTGAAATTAAATGGAAAATGCTAATTTTTCTTCTCAATTTACGTAGCCCTACCTATTTCCTACCTGCCGTGCACTGACGGAACTTTCAATACTTTCTCTTCATATCTATCATTCGATCGCGACTTCAGCAAAGTTGTCTTGACATCATTCTGACGTTCAAATTTCACAGCCAACTGTTTTCGGTTTATTTGAAGGAAAACAAAAAAAAAAGATGAATCCTAGAAAGTATGAGCTTTCTAGGTTCAGTGGAATACGCGTATCTGTCTAGATAAGCAATAAAGGAAGTTGAAATTAAATGGAAAATGCTAATTTTTCTTCTCAATTTACGTAGCCCTACCTATTTCCTACCTGCCGTGCACTGACGGAACTTTCAATACTTTCTCTTCATATCTATCATTCTAGCAAAAAAACATTAATGTGCACTCTTGGTGCCTCATGGTGATGAGCGAACATCTCCTCCTACGTCATACTCGTTACTCCACGCACGGAGAATATATAACATAACAATTAAAATATGTTCTCAATTTAATTTGTTTTTTTTTTTCAATTTTGAACACGTTCTCTAAATATTGATCCTATTTTTTTTCATACACTTTTAAATAAATGTCAAGTACATATGTCAGCATAGAATTGATTGAATATGATAATCATGACTAAGTCACCTGGATTTATGTTCATATGATAATGTTAACACGCATCAAACGTTAACTACACGATTTTCATAACAGTGGGGCAAGTGGCCAACTGTAGCTAGCTACACCGAATACTTCATCATTTCTCAATAGTGATGAAGTTAGTCGACATGCACAAAACAAAGGATACGGGATATACTACAATAGATCAAATTACTGGTCGCAGTGGTTTATGTCCCGAACAGAGGAAAAAAACGGCAGCATAACTCTAACGCCAAAGCCACGAGTTCAAATCACACCCCGGGACAAATTATGAATATACCCAAAGAGATGTTTGAGTGACTACGTCGGGAGATGAACCAACTCGAGGTTGAAAATCTCGATAATCAAGAAACAAAAATACTACATGGTATAACCACTTTGGGTTGTTCGAAATGATGACGTAGGACTACGCTTATAAATGTAAGCCATTTTGATTGTGTAATACAATCCTCTTTGAATTTATATACTTTTCAAGATAATTTTATGAATGTTTCATCAGCCATTTGGCCTGAAATCAACAATTGGTCCTCTATTGGAATCGATGCGTAGAAATATGTCCGATCGATTGAAGCAAAATTTTTGAAAATCTTAGGAGAAACGACTAAAATTTTAAAGCTCAAAACCCGCATTTAGGGACGGTTGCAATTCGATTTTTTTTAATTGTACTTCAGTATAGAAAACAAAGACATTCAAAACAAATTGACTGTTAAACCCAACGAAAAACGCTTAAATGTTCCATCTATTACTCACTTATTCGATCGCTTTCATAGAACGGATATCAGTGATGACATCACGAATCATAAAATCTAGCGAAACTTTCAGATGAGTCATGTCCGCGGTTGAATGGTGTCGCATCGAAAAAAAACAAGGGCTCATCATCGAATATGTGAACGTCTAAAAATGTCGTTCACAATCGTGAACATAAGCAGAGGGAGAATCGATAGGTCGATACTGTAATTGTCGCCAAGACGCCGGATTTTCTGCTACATCAATCATAATATGTTACCGAAAATAGAACTCGGCATTCTTCGATCGATGAACATTTAGATCACCATTCAAGCAGATTCTTACAACACCAAAGAAATGGTCAGAGATTCTTGACCAAGAAGCAAGACATCAGTTTCGGAGAAGTTCGAAGGAGATTTTCAATAAGATGACTGAAAAAATGAGTTGTTTTAATTCACCAACCATTTTTTGAATTCAGCAAACCGAAAGGGTATTTTCAATTGTTCTGATTTTCAGTTTATTCTGATTAATTAACTGTTATTTGAGGGGTACAGACCCTTTTTGTTTTTATGGTGCGTATTTCTTGTAAAAAGAAATTTGAACATTCTCACACCAAATTCAGAGCTTTAAATCGACTTTAATATTATTAATTATCGAAAAAGTAAAATCCGTCTTGACGGTCTCGGCTATAGGGGAAAAAAACAACCATGTACAAAGATACCATCTGCTCAACGGCAGTTGTTTTAAAGGCTATCCTATCGAGTTGTGATCTTCTTTTGCCTCGGAGCGAGGGGAGTCGTACAGATGCGAGACTATATGAAAGGTGCCTTTTTCGAGCGAAACATGGCATCTACCCCGCGTATGTCTCACCCTCCCACCCGCAAACGAGTTTTCCGTCTGACGGTTAACGTACTCTTGCAGCACAAAATTGTACACGAAAATCGTGGGTGGAATAGCAAGAGTCCTACGCAAACTACACGCAACTAGCAGAACAACATTCGAACGAATAGAAAGAATATCGTGTGGAAGTTTCAACGTGTCAAAAATGCTGCTCTACATGGGCTATGATTAATACATTGGAGATGTTCAAGAGGTATTTAACATGATTCAGACTTCACTCCGGAAGAACCCTCACAAACACTACCATCAGTGTTCAATGGTATAATTGTAATTCAAACTTTGATAAATAAAAAATCTGGCAACGTAGCCACAAGCATCCCACCTTTATGCACTGCCGATGCGCCTTCAACTCGCGGAAATTTTCGCAACATGCACAGCTTTTTCTACATGCTCAACTAGCTGAATGTCTACGAGGCTACATCAAAAAGTTTGCTTGTGGGTTGGCATGACACAAACCGAAAAAAATAGTGTATGATAGTCTCCCACATTTGCTACCAGCCTACCACATCGTACATTCACAAAAGCCCAATCTACCAGGTAGATACTAATACACGACCACAGGGATAGATGCCTACACACTATGCAAGATGATGTTTGTTTTTTTATGAAGCTGTTGTGCTGAGCTAGCCAATCAATGTAATGATAAAGAGGAAATAGGTAAGAGTAAAAACAAAAAAAAACAACAACACAGCACTACCAAAAAACAGAAAAAGAGAGTCTAATAAATAGTTGAAAGGAAAATCAGATCCAGAGAAAGCAGAATCGGAAGGAACAAACTGAGCAAAGAGCAATAAATACTTACATATGAGCAGCCTGCGATTGAGACGACCGTACCAGCGGCGGCGGAACTGCTTGATTCTGGGAAGACCTCGACGACATCGTCATCGTCGGATTCATGTAGGAATTGTACTGCATTGGATGCATGTTTTGCATATTTCGGATTTGAGCCTGTGCTTGGGCTGCCTGTGAAGGGGACAGAGAAAAAAAGAAGTTAGACACCTATGATAGTTTACAGTTTCTTCCCGCAGTTGTGGAAGCAATTAGAGGTCGGGGAGCCACGGAAAAAAAATTGAAAATTAAAGCTATGGCGGTTTGTGTTGGAAGGCGGATTTATACCCATTTGATTTTTTTTTAAATATTTTTGTTGCTAACAAAGCGGCATCACCTGTCGTTCAGGCGGATTCTAAGTCTAGCCGAAGAAACTTTTGCAACCCAAAAATTTCCCTACTGGGCGTTGTGTGCTGTTCGTTGTCTGATTGGAGATGGAGTCGTTTAACCAATAAGCATTAAATAGAGCCCGTAAGTAGCCCTATATGCGTCTTAACGACAACCGATATAACGCATATGAGCAGTATATATTAACCTTAAATGCTATTCAAAAGCAGGTTTTGGCCCGCTATACGGCCAATTTAATGCTGGACCCCACCAAAAGAAGCGGTCTATGTCGACAATATGTCATTCATTGGTACCATTAATTGGTAACGTTTGCAAATGACAGCTAGGGGGGTTAAGCTTTATGAATGCTGATTAAATGCTTGATTGAGAATGCGAAGGAAAAAAAAAGTCCATTTTTAATTTTAGATTTTATTCATTTTCCTGTTTTGCCTCTCCTGTACTGATGAATGAACATTTGCTTTCTGTTTAGACCCCCTCTATTTTTCTTATGAAAGGGGAAACTCCAATTCACTGGAGTTTTTACATTTCCTAGGATGGGATTCGAACTCGCTGCTTCGTGATCGACGTGTTTATATACCGCGTCTTTATCCTCTAACCTATTTGGAACGTATGGGAACGGTTTTAATATTTGCCCAATATAAACTTCAATGTTCCCAGGTAACCAATAACCATTGAAATAGGCACTAATTCTGCATCATACTTGCATTTAAGATTCTTCTTGCTGTACATTGGGTGTCTGAATGCACAGATGTTGTAAAATAGCATACGCCAAGCTACCGTAATGCTAGCTGTCTGATATCTGCATTTTTGTTGTTTGACATTTTATTAGAATAACGCACTGAAAATGCTTGATTAATGTTGTTTACAAATGTTAACAGATGAAATTGCAGAACTTGGATGAAGATGATTGAATCACCACAGTGAGGACTATTATAGTCCGGATGCAGGAATAAGCGAGGATGATGAAACGCTTCGAAAATTCGGTTACTAATCGATTTGTTAACAGCTTTAATTAAGCATTTTCAGTGCATTCTTCTTACAATATTACAAGCAACAAAAATGCAGATATCAGACAGCTAAAATTACGGTAGCTTTGCGTGTGCTATTTCACAACAGCTCTGCATTCAAACAGCAAATGTACAGCAAACAGAATCGTAAATGCAAGTATGATGCAGAATTAGTGCATATTTCAATCTTATTGATTACCTGGGTTGTCTTCGAACATTCTTCCAATTCATTTTGAAGAATTTCAATGTAAGACTTAAAATTTTCAAAGAAGTCTTTAAAATTTTCGAATTATTCACCCAAATCTCTACACATTTCCGTACTTGATTGAATTGAACGGTAAACAAAATAAGAGGTTATAAATTTTGAAGCTAGGAAATGCTGATTTCACGAATCGTAAAATAATTCCGATATTCTAAAGCGTGACTACCAAATTTGTGAAATAAAATTCGATGATTTTTATTAATTTTGGAAATCATTAATCAAAGCTCTAATAATTAAAAAACAACAAGAACACACAATTTTTTTTATAGATTAACTTGTTCAAACTTGCTGCAGTCTAAAATTTAAAAGAAAGATTTGAGTGTCAAAAAAAAACAAAAAATATAGCAAACTTTGTGAAAAGAAAATATGCTGACAATGTTCAGTCTCGGGACAGACAGCTGAATGACAAATTTTTAATTGGAACCTAAGAGATTATTGGCATTGAAGATAATAATGATTGATGGTGATTTTAATTATATCTCAGGTCTGAACCACAAATCGGCATACGTGTAAATTTATAGAATAACTTAATTAGGCTGGTAGCGACTAAGTGTCTAAAAGAAACAGGAACTTCAGAGACTACAGTGTGACGGACAATAAAATAAGACCAAAACCAAATTTCATCATCATCATTAAATTTGAGCATAATTCATGGAAATCAAAGGGTGGTCTTATTGTCTTGTCGTAAGCGGCGTCTTCTGAAGTGGTGGCTGAAAAATTATTAATTTGTTACAATTGAAAAAAAACCAAGGTTGTGTCTAGCCTATAGCCAAAGTTCCAGCTAAATTATTTCACGGGAAACACAAATTTCGCATTACACGAAATCAAAACTTAGTGATTAAGTATTTGAATAATTTTGTCGAACTTTGGGGTTTTACTCCATACATTAGGGTTTGTACAGACCCTTCACCTACCGTCTAAATGTGTTTGATATCTTTGATTCCTTGTTTCTTTCCAGAAAACGGCCTCTTCATCAAAGCCCAATATTTCTCGATTGGACTCAGGACATTTTTGCGGATTTGGTAGAATATTAACTTGATTTGCTTCGTACGATTCCATTCATAATCTGCCATAATGGCATGATACCATACCGGGCAAAATCGAAGGTTTTTCAAAGGTTTTTGATGAAGGGTAGCGATCACTTCTAAAGGCACTCTTTCTGGCAAAACTCCTTATTGATGCAGATTGCTGCCAAACGGTATTTTTTATTTGTTGTGAACATGTCGATGCCGTCTTCATCCTGACATGCTCAGCATTTCTGGTCATAGACGAATAGAAAACCAGTACAGGAAGGTGCTTGAAATCCTCAAAGACAAAAGTTTCATCGTCCATGACAACGCATGAAAACTCCGTAAAATAATCGCAGTACAAACGTCGATCCTGTGATGTTGCTGTCAAGTTCTGTGGCGTCGTTGCGATTCGGAACTGTTTTTACATTATATGAGTTCAGTTCCAAACGCTGATTTGATTTTTGGACAAAACCAGGTGACATTCCTATTTTACCAGTCACTGTTTGAACAGAGATATTCGAGGTTTTCTTCAAGATCCGCTTCACCTTTTAGCCCATGGCACGTCCTTTCTTTTTATCACTGCTCGGTTTCCTCTCCACCATTGCACGTTTCGAAAATGATTTGAGCACACCGTGAACAGGGTTAGGTAAATACTATTTATTTTTGCAAGTTCGTTCCTGTATTGACAAGTCAAGATTTGCTTGCTTCCGTGCAAAATTCACTCGCGCACGTACTTTTCATTCGTCGCCATCCTTTTCTTTTTTTTTTTTTTTATCCCCATAGGATTGCAATGATCGGGGTTGGTTTTTGAAAATTCTCAAGTGATTATGCCGGAAGGATTAGTCTATGGTGACCAATTAAACACCGGGCTTTCGAAATCAGCTCACATAATCTTCTTGAAAATTTTTGGGATTCAGTATCAGTCCGTGTTCGCGTTTTGTTGTCCAGGTATTTGTTAAAGTCCGTGTTTTTGTACTTTGTCCGTGTCATTACATTGTAAGTGATATTCGTGTCAGTGCAGTTTTTGGTATCTGCGCAATTTCATATAGTAACAGGTGTGACAATGTAATAGCTATCTCTCTTAGTCTATGCTCCCAAATGGAACAAAGTATTTGACGTTAGACTCATCGGGAAAATAAGCTGCTCTGTTGGACATGGGTATTTGTGGGCGGTTTTATAATATATAGTTATGTTTGAATGTATGATGTGTATGTAGTTTTGGAAATGTTAACTGATTTACTTACCCACACTGTTGTTATTACTTTTGATTTGTTGGGAACATACCGCTTTAGATGATACTCGCATGCATGTGCTTCGTACACGTAGGTCTTTCTTGGGCGGCTACTTGGTGTTTTTCCAACCAGAGGCTGAGATGCCTGACTGTCCATGAGACTCCGGATTGCTTCCACTGTGACCCTGCCAGGCTCTTTTTGTTTCTTTTTATGTTCTAGAAGTATACACACATATTCGCTCCTGTATGTATGTATGTATGTAAGGTAGCCACCATCCCCTCTACGACCTTGTCATGTATGCAGCTCCACTCAACAGCAAGATCAAACTGAGTTAAGCAGAGACACTCCGCGAAACCCGCGGGAACATAAGATTGTCCTTCCAACGATACGATCCAACAAATCGCACAACCCAACCCGCAACACTCACTAAGCCTTCCACGGGATGGCCTGTCAAGAAGGGCGCGCCACTCACGCTGAAACTGCTGGAGTAGAATTCGCAACTTCACAATCGAATCGGTAGGATAAGAAAATGATACTGTTTATTCCCTCCCAGACGCCGGCTGTCATACCACTCCACCGTCCAATTCCAGCCTGAATGATACCCTGACGCTCCCTCCCCGCCCAATACATATTCAATGTCATGTAGTAATATATAAAATATAGTGAATATTAAACTAATAAAAAAAAATATAGGGTATGTGTCCCTTAACTCAGCCTAATATGCAACAATCGATTGCATTTTTTATTACAACTCATAAGGCATTTGAGCTGGAAACAAAATTTAACTAGCTATACACTTGCAAAGATATGTTTAATAAGCCATCTGGTAATATATATCACGAAAAGTTACACAACTCATTTTATAAAGTCAGAAACTTTAGAGGGATATGGATGTAATATTGGTCTATGGGTACCAAATTGGGTCTAATCATGGATGCAAGTTCGTCCCATTCGATAGATTTGTTATTAAATGTTGTCTATGTACGATTTGTTTTTCTGATTTTCTGATTCAAGGCGTCCTCAGCTGTATTCGCTTTATCCAACAAACAATTTCACAAATCAAACTTTACTTAAACTGGCAAGAAACACTTAAGTGATATTTACTTATGATTAAGCGGCCATTCGGCAATCAAAACATTATAATTCACTCTACACAGTGTTTATTCCTTAAGTTTGTGTTAAGATGAGCCATTTGAAAAACATTCAACTGAAACTCAGGCATTTGTATTGTAAATATTACCAATAACAACATTTTTAATACGCTTTCCATACAACAGGCCATAATTGGGAGCCTAGAAAAAAATATGTTCCAAACATTGGGTCTAAGGTTTTCATGTTAAATCCTTGTTATTTTTACGATGTGACGTGTTAGTTTAAAGCTTGTGACTATTTTCTGTTCATCTTGGCTGCATTATTCGTTTTATAGGTTCAATTTCGACGAATTTGGATCATTCGACTGTCGTGTAGATAATCTGTTCAGTTTAACCGGTAAATTCATGGTGTCTAAAATGTTAAGAAAATCGAAAATTACGTGGAAGTGTACGACTATAAATCGATTAATAATGTCTCAAATGCTTTAAAATAAATCGAACATCCTGATAGCAACATGATTTTGTTGATTATCACTGAATTAATGACATATTTGGTACATAGGCCGAATCAAGGAGCTAGGCTAACATTACATCCCGTTACCCTAGTGAATGATTATTACAATGATATTTAATATAGTAAGTAAATGTAAGAATGATAGTAACAATTCAATTTGTTAACCTGAAAATTAAGACAATATAGTAGCTATGAGAAAAAAAAATGGATTTAAACATATTTTACAATACTTGGAATATCCATGAATGATCTGAAATTATATAGCATATAGCAAAATTTCGAAGTGCTGTTCCATTTCCTTGAATCACAAAAACTTTTTGTAGTGAGTCTCACAGGTACTATAGCAATTTTTATCAAATGAATTTAAATGCAATAATATCATATCATTTGATATCATAACATAAAATAAAAATCGTTATAATTTAAAATAAAAATACGAGCAAGCCAGTAAAGTAAATATGTTTTAATGTCCTAATAGTCTTGGAAAAGCCGAAAACAGCAAACAATTAGGAGAAATAAATTTTATATAAGCATGAATAATGCCAAAAACGTAGATTAAGTAAGACCAGACAAAAAAAAAAAAGTCCGATAATTCTTATTGGTCTAAATCTAGAAGAGATAATGGGAAACAGGAGAGCAATGATTATAAATTATACAGTTTTGGTGAATAAGGGAAATGCTTTTTTGAGTAGAATTTGCCGTACATAATGCTTCCTACATTTTTTTTCAGTGAAAATGGCATAGAATATAGATAAAATAGCGAAGGGATGTTATAGTATAAAATGATAATACCAATTTTAATTGTATTCACATATCTACAGATTGTGATCCTGCTGCAATTATAGACGGGCCCGATCATGCACTACTAACCTTTGATAAATTATCATAACCACCGAAAAAAAAACAAAATATATTTAAAATTATTTAAAAATACTTAGGAGTTCCTTGGATGACCTGAAATTACAAAGAATAGTATATCTATAATATGGATGTGCTGCTGCTATAGTGGAAAAAATAATTGATGTGATATAACCACAATGGAACTGACTCTTAGCTTCGGGTCCTGGAATCCCTACTGAGCCCTTGCGGCACGTCAAGCCGGCCAGTTCAGCGCAAGGGGCTTTTCATTCGTCGCCATCTTGAACACAAAAAATGGATTGTAAACACCAATCCTAGTCTTTTTCATCAATGACGCCCAGTTATACCTCAGGAGACCAGGAAGAATCCAAAAAGTTACCAGCAAGAAACCAAAAAAGGCCAAACAGAAACAAAATAGAGCTCGAATAGGAATTTTATGTTAATATGTTAAGGTGAATCGCTGCTCCTTGTATTTGTTCCTATCTTTTATCTCGCTCTCGCAAACTCACCTTGCTATTTCAAATTGATAAATCTCGATTGTTAGTGAATGAACATCGAATCGAACTCTATCAGATTGCTCACAGCAAGTAAGCATACAAACTGATGTGATTAAATTTTCAATATCTAGTACAGACTCTAAGTTATATCAATTCTAAATGTTGAGGTAATGATTGCCGTAATTAATGATTCAACATAAGCCCTTAAGGGATATTATATGAGTTTTCATTTTGGACCGGCGAAGCCACGTGGAGCATATAAAATAAGGAGGCGTAAAACATGGCCCACTTAGTAATTAGAAACCTTCCGGACATTTCCGGAAGCTTTTAGTGTCTTTTTATCGACAATGATAACAAGAACTGTAGGAGTGTATTTTATCGTAGAGCTACGTTCCTCTTTTCTATACCGGTTTTCATTTCAAATTTTGAAAAATAAGAGCATAACGCTAAAGTGAAAGATTTTTGATCGCCAATAACTCTCGTTCAACTGAACGCAATGGCTTAATTCATACACCATTTGATTAGAATAACTTACAATTTGTTTGCATTGAAATTACAATTATGTGCTATTAGTATAAGTAGTTCATTTTTTTACTTAAAAATTACCTACTTTTGCTTTCATACAAATCTCCGTATGAACCGATTGAAAATATGTTTTCCCTATCCGGGTCCTCAAAAACAGGTAGCAAATAGTTCAAATTTTCTTCTTCTTTTTATTTCATTTAGTTTCATTCCATGACTACAGAAATAACTACACCCATCAGCTGCAAAATTATTTTGCTTTGTTGCCGGTGATTTATTAACTGAGGCCCGTCCCCTCTTTAGAATTTTGCTTCGTACTGTATGTTCGTGCCTCTCTGCATTCAGGGCAATGCTATCAACGCTAATATATAGCAAGCGAGATGAACCGAAATGATTTCAGTTTACGACATGAGCTCTCAGCTGGTGGTTCTAATCGGCTAATCGGACAGTTACCGGTTTCCATGTCTACCCAATGCAATGAAAGAATTTCGGACCACTGATGACTGGCCACTCGTCCCTTATGAAATAATTTCGGTTCGTCTCGCGTGCTATATAATAGCGTTGAATAGCATGGCCCAGAAAGATGAGGATCACGAAAGTGCAGTATGGAGAAAAATTCATAAGAAGGGCTGGATCCAAAGCAAAATTATAGAACTATTTTGTTCACATTTTTGATACCATTATCACTATAATCCAACGCGGTTCTTGTAGTGAACCTTGCGGTTATGTCCATGGTATAACCCACCACTAATTGTTTAGTTCATAGCACTCTCGTTTTGGAGACAACCAAGAGGGCAAGAGGAGCGTAGAAAACGTTGGCCACGTCCAAGTTGGCTAAAATGTCGACTTTTTCTTAAAATATTGTATGGCACGTGCTCAAAACGGACAGGGAAACCTTGACAACGACTCGGAAGCCTCAAAGAAAACGGTACTTGCCAACCATCAGCTCCGTGGATAGATCGTGAAGCAACCCAGGTATGTCAGATCGCGACTTGAGTAAGAAGTATGATGCCGCCTTAGTACAGTGTAGCGAAAGCTTACAGGCATACCGCGCAAGTAGGCCACCCAATCGATCACTCAAGCAGAATACCGTAGCTTGAAAGCTGTATGCTCGGAAGCTGTATGACAACCTGCTAAGCAAGTCCGGTGGGTACATACTTGATAATGAAACCTTTGTACAGGCCATCTTTGGACAACTGCCAGGAACAAAACTTTACGAGGTAGAGGCTCGCGGAGGTGTCCCTGTCAGATTGTAATTTATTTTTGTTGATAAATTCGCACGCAAACGTGTGATCTGGCAGGTAATTTGCAGCTGCGGCCAGAAGACAAAGGTTTTCGTCACAAAGAAAATGATGAGCTTGGAGGTTTATAAAGCCGAATGTCTCTAAAAAGCGCATTCTGCAATTCATTCAGTCATGATGGTCCGGTGACGGATCTTGCGAGTTGTCACTATGCTACAACAAAAAAAACCTCAATTCACCCGATTGTCTCAAGTCCAGGACCATTGAAAACTACTGGAAAATTATAAAAGAAAACTGAATGTAAAAGGTTCAAGCATCAAAATGGTAGCTCAAATGAAAAATTGATGGGATAAAATCACGTGAAAACAGTGGACGAGGCCGTTCTACCCCGGTTGATGGGTCGTATTATAAGACTACACCCTAGACCTTGGCACTATTCCCTAGACCTTGGATCCTGAAAACAAGTAGGAAACGCCTGTGTTCCAGCCTAGAAAAGCGGACAACAATGGAGTGTTGAGCAAAGAGAACGATGGATGAAGTGCCTGTCACACCCAAGGCAGCTCTTCTGCCTCTTCCTTCGTCTCTACAACAGTCAATCCTGGAGAGTGTATGGTCGGAAAGTGCTATTCTATGTTGTCATGTTATATTGTTCATATTAAATAAGTTATTATGATGAATAGTCAACAGCGGCTACCCCATATGGCATAAGGTCGTTTGGCATGACGTTGGATAATTAATGCTCATTTGGCATATAGACCGTTTGGCATAGTGACCATTTGGCGTAAAGCAATGAAAAAATTTAAAACATTACGGTAATTTGGTATAAACACCATTTGGCATAAGTATCGGAGAATGAAAGCTGCTTCAGGTTCAATGGGCATAATTATAAGTTGGCATAACATAGACATTCAAAATTCCATTGATATAAAGGTCTTTGGACATTGGAACCCAACAGATTGAGAAAGATTATTTGGATAGATTAACGTTTCAGTATTGGATAAATTAACGTTTCATCAGAAACATTTGGCACAATGACAGTTTGGCATAAATACTAGAAAATTAGATGCAGTTACCATATAACCAATTTCATTTGGCCTTATGGTTTTGGCATATAAATTTTAATTTTAGAGAAAAATAAATTATTTAGTTTAATAATTATCATATCATAGATTGTAAAATGATTTAAGATAATTTTGAAGAATAGACCAAGTAAGATTACAGTACTTCCCATTTTGGCCTATTTGTGACAATCACGTTTCAGTCGTGTTCAAATGAATTATGCCAAACATGACTAAGCAAAACATACTTTTAGTCAATCCAAAAATTCACTGTTCAACATCAGAGAAGAAAACATTTGAATTTAAAATTTCAATTTTGTCCCTGAAACCTATGAATGCCATATTTTGAAGAACAGCTCATTTAAAGAGATATTTCCTTCTACAATCGATGAAAACCTACACGGTAAACCTCAAGTATAGATAAAAGTTATACGTCAAAAAGTGAATTAATTATAGCCATTTTGAAAGAGAATAGAAACTATGCATTTTTTTTAAATGTGATTGTGTCACTTTATGAAATGAAGATGAATAAGGAACTCAGCGCCAACATCTCAAATCCGCTTTTTTTTGGTAATCAACGACATTTCGTATCGATTTATTTCAAAAACCCGCACATGCAAATAAAATATACTATAAGGTAGGAACATATTTTTTCTTGCTGAGATTGATGATTTGCAGGAGAAAGTTTTCATTTCCGGTTGTAGTATCAATAGATAAAGATCAAAATCTAAATGTTCTAATAATCGAAGCCTGTCCATGATACTGGATTCAGGTTTGGCTCGCAAGAACCCATTTTTTTTATTTCCACTATTTTCACTATTTTTTGGGCAAAGACAGTCAACTAGAACTAATCGATATTTCCACTTTGATGAGAAGGACATTAAAGTATTCATTCCTTGGGATTAAAAAGTAGGTATTTTTTGACGGATGGAGGATGTTTATTGAAATACATAAAATGTGGTCAAAAAATGACTACCTCAGAATTACCGTGTACGCCAATGATATTATACCATTGACATTATGACAAATGGTCATTATGCTAAATGACCATTTGGATTCTATATTATTTCAGGAGTGGTAAGCCAAATCAAGCAAAACAATGCATTAGGTCCTAAGTAACAATGAGAGATTCTCTTTGTCGACCTTCTCTCTGGAGTCTATTAAACGATTTGGCGATGTTTTCAACGTATTGAATCCATAATCACACTTTATACTACCGTACTGTGTGCTGAAAATAGTTGCACATGTTTCTACATAGTCGTAGGAGCCCAAAGAGAAAGTCGACAAAGAGAGTCTCTCATTGTTACTTAGGACCTAATGCATTGTTTTGCTTGAAATAGTCATTATGCTAAATGACTTTATGCAAAACGACCTTATGGGCCATATGGGCTTCCCGCAACCCAAGTACACGTACGTGTACATGTAATCCCGCCATGAAACCAATATCGCTTCTTCTAGCATGGTGTTTAAGTAGTTTATGGTTGTCATGAATTGATAGTTTTCTAACTAATTTGCATGGTGACGTTTTACCGTCTTAAAAGATTGACAAACAAACGAGTGATTCATTCAAATGAGTTGTGCTTCTTGAAATGAACGAAAATGACTTCTATTCAAAAATAACCTATGAATGTATTAAACAGCTTATAGACAAGAAGTATAGGGTAGAGCACTTCTTTGAATGTCAAATGTCAGTAAAAATTACTGTTTATTATCGTTTTATTTTAACCGCTATTTTGGGTATTGTCAAAAATTCCCAATTTAAGGTAAAATAAATACCTATTTTTAGATATTCTCATCTTAGCGTGTAGGGAAGCATTCCTGAATTCTCCCTTTTTCGACCTATCCCAAATTACCCACATGATTCACATTTTCCTAGTTTTTTTTTTCACACTTTGCCCGCATTTTCCAACATTGTTTAGACTTTCTCCCGATCTTGCTGGCACTCTACAGTGAATACTGTAAACTACTTCCATTTTTTCAGGTCAGATCTTCCGGTCACAATGTTTTACTTTATAGTAGAAACTGACTCGATTATGTTACCATTATAAATATCCTGATATTTCCTTAAGATCTTATGAGGAATTCCTCACGAGTAACTCTTTAGCTCTTAACCATTTCGTTGCCAAAAACGGAAAAAATTGAGCGAGGAAATATCTGGTTGCAGTGATTGGTGACATCGAGAAGATGTATCTGCAGGTGTTGGTACAGAAGAACGACACAACCCTGCTGTGGATTCTATGCAGATTCTCACCATCGGATCCAATTTCAATGTACGAGGTGACAAGGATCACTTTTGGATAAGCTACATTTTCGTATCTTGCAACGAGGTGCTTGCAGCAGCTAGCCCATGACGAAAGGTATCAGTATCTACGAACTAAAACGGCCCTCGTGCATGATTTCTATATGGAAGATTTCATCGGAGGGGTTGACTCTGAAGAAGTTCTCTTGCTACGGCAAGAACTCGTGCAGTAAAAGTCCAAAGGTGAATTCAAACTGCGAAAACGGATTTCAAACAAGGAAAGTGTTCTGGCGGGGGATTGACTGCTGATGAACTGTGAACGTCGTCCTCTGTGAACTTCGATCAGGAGCAGGTGACCACACTAGGAGTCAGTTGGTATCGCGTCTCACTGTAAACGGGCAATGGACTAGACGAAAAATGTACTCTATTTTTGGTCACTTGTGGGATCCTACCGCTGCAGCACTTATGGATAGCTACTCAAGGGTGGGATGGTCCATTATCGGAGAACTTAGCGAATCGATGGGCGGCAGCTTCCGGTGCTCTCCAACATTAAGGTTCTGCGACACACGTTCACTGAACATCCGATGCTGATACAGTTCGACATTTTTTTCGGATGCATCTTTTGCATCTACGCTCGTTCGATTAGTCATTTTGAGCCCATCAAGGAGGTGTTGTTGGCTGCCAAATCTTGATTCGCTAGCCTGAAGACCACGATAACAAGACTGGAACTATGTGGCGCTCTCGTTGCTGCAAAACTCTACCGTGCAACGCACTGAATGTGGAGGAGATTTGGTTCTTGGTTCTTGTCAGATTCAAAAGGTGCTGCGTAAGATCTACGGTCGAGTTCAGATGGAAGAGGGAACGTGGAGGAGGCGAATGAAGCACAAAATGCATCAGTTGCTAGGAGAACCTCCCATCGTACACATCGCTCAAATTTATCGGCTACGATGGGCTGGACATGTCGTGAGAAATCCGAACGACAGCCCTGTTAAAATGTGTGTGTGTGTGTGTGTGTGTGTGTACAAGAAGAGGCGCGTAACGAGCAAGGTGAATCGATCAAGTAGAAGGCGACCTGCGACCTGCGAGGTACAGCCATGAACCGATTAACAATGCAGACAACTTCTATGTACAGCAGAGGCCACACCGGCCTTGGTCTGACTGGTAAGGTAATGTATTGCCTGATTCTACTGTTGTACTATCAGGGCTGAATGTTTGGCCTACATTCGTTGCGAACCTAGGTCAGTTGACCGAAGACCGTAGCTGGAGAGACCGAATCATTCTTCTCCTTAATATTGATATGATAGATATTACTGCTCTTAAAACGCAGGAAAGCGACAAATAGCAGTTTGATTTTTATTCGATAGCAGATATGGGTTCCAATATCGATAGTTTGAATCCGATAATTTTCCACTGAATTATGACACATTGCAAGCAGTATTGTACCTGACGACGACATATCCAGATTTCCTTATGCAAAATCTAAAGGATATGCTTGGACTAGCATATCTCATTAATGCCACCCACGCAATTTAAACACTGACAAAATATTCCACTTAGCTTCAACTGGGAACACATGAAGGTATTTTCCAATAGTAAAATAAGTGACTTTCGCATGAAAATCACATAGAAAAAGAAATTCTAGTCGACTAATCATTTACATTTTACTGGACACATAAGATTCACTTGATTTTGCGAAGCATTTTCCTCCACTTCCAGAATCACCTGAAATATGTGAATTTCTAGTGGATGTTTTCCACTGATTATGTGAATTTGTTTTCAGTGTATACTTCCATCTGAAAAAGCAGTTATGTGAACGTTCCACGAGATGTGAGGAACTGCGACGTACTTATGATTGTTTACGTTTCAAGATGGACATTCCAACTTGCAGGCAGAATTTACCAAAACATAGGAGCATCAGGCCGACTAAAAAGTCCTTGCGTTAGCTGAAGCTTCTCAGGGAAAAAAACACATACATTATTGGTATATCGTGTGACAATACTTAAAGAAATTCAACACTGATTACGATAGCGTAGAATTCCTTATTCCGGTCAAGTCGGTCAGCCTGTTGAATCTGGAGTACAGTAACAGACAATACAATAAGACCAAAGCCCCATTTTCATACGAAATGATCTTCAAACAGGGCTTGTCTTTCATTTTCCCGTAAAGTAATTCAGCTGGAATTTTGATCTGTATCAAATTCACATTTGATCATTCACGACACAACAATAGGACCACCATTTGATTACCATAGTTTAGGCCATGTTGATGAATTTGAATTATGATCTATAGAGTACTGATGACTCGTACTTCAATAATCCAAATTCAGATCCTGAAATTTGAGCGTTATTTATGGAAATCAAATGTTGACCTTATTGTTTTGTCGTAAGCGCTGTAGCTTTCAAAGTGGTTAATGGAAAATTATGGATTAGATACACATGAAAATTCAGATAACTTATAGACTATAGCCAAAATTTCAGCTCAATTCGTTTACGAGAAAATGAAAGACAAGCCCCCAAACATGCCCATTTTGTTTGAAAATCAAGCTTTGGTCTGACTATATTGTCCATCGCTGGAGGTAATTATTCTTGACGAACTCCTTACAGAGTTACCAAAGTTCAGCCACCATAAATAGCACCATACAATGTCATTTTAGCCAAGACAAAACCGACACACTAGGTGACTTATGCAGAAGGTGACGCCGGGAAGCTTAAAAATGCCCATTATCAATGAAATGATCCGTTATTGCAAACATACCTGCTGTGCTTGCGTTATTCTCAGCAGCTGTTCCTGCTGCGCGGCCGACAGCATATTCGCATGGTTCGATAGGTTCCAGTTGTTCGTGAGTGCCTGAAAATTGCAATAAAAACAAAACATTACTACCGTAAATCTTGAACGAGGAGCTGGGCCTCAATGAAGGTGAGACTACTAACCTGTACAGCTGCTGAGATGTTTGGCATTTGAGCGTTGTTTTTCTGTATGTTCTGCTGTTGCTGTTGCTGTAGCGCCTGGTACATGTTATTTGCCGTTTTCCGTACCTGGGGCTGTTGTTTAGCTATTGTATTCATCATATTGGTGGGTTGTTTGGGGGGAGGTTGTGCTGGCTGTCTGGTCCAGTGAACAGTATTGTTCGACTTCGGACCAGAGAGAAGTTGGGAATCTACTACCTTGCTAGGCCAGTAATCCTCGAACTCAGTACCCGGTGGAAAGTAACCTTTAATATCTGTCAAACTAATGACAGCAACTGAATCACTGGCAAACAGTTCATTCCGGATGCCTTGAACCTTACAACAGAATTTCAGATAAGACAAGTCCCATCCAGATAAATAGTCGGCTTTTAGCTTAAGATTATCAGTCTCTCCTTCAAAGTAGAACAGCGGTACCATTTTTTGGTTATCTCTAACGGTGTAAGGAACTACAGATTCTTTATTGATACGGATAAAGCCACATTTGTCGTTGGGTGTACTACATCCCATTAGTAGCTTCTTGTAGCATACATCCAGAAACTGGTAGAATTTGTAGGCGTCCGACAATCGTACCACCAGATCCTTCAATGTAAACATCTCCCTCCCAAATTGAAAGTCACAATGCTTTGTGTTGATTTCGTTGAATAACTTACTCTCCGCTTCTGTGATGTAGTACGACCGGACACAGGTGCAGCTATAGATGTCCTGATGCAGATAGTTCAGGTATTTATTGAGCAGCTTCATCTCAACCAAACGTACCGCACAGTAACGTTCCGATTGCCGGAAAATATACGGAATGTGAATTTTGCCGGGAAACGTTTCCCATCCAAAATGACCCTTCTGACTTTCCTCATCACATGGTTTTTTCTCCCCATTGGCATCTTCAGTCTTTGCAGCATTTCCATTAGTTTGTGCACTTCCAATTGGGGCTATTGTCGTAGCACCGATGGACTGTGGTACGACTTGGCCCGGTTTTCGGGTCAAATAGTTTAAAATATTCGTCTGTCCAACCGGCCCATTACCGGCCACGGCGGGCACCTGACCGACTCCAGGTCTAACGATTTGTTGTTGCTGTAACGCAGCTTTCGCTGTCTGTTGTTTGTGTACTTCCATCATTTTTGCAGCCAATTCATTAATCTCAGCTTCATCATGCCGTTCCTGTTTCACAGTTGCTACCGGAACGGACATTTTTGTCTACGATTATGATTGACTAGCTCTCTCTCTCTCTCTCTCTCTCTTTCTCTCTTCACCTTCCCGTCAATTGCCAGACAGAATATACCAAATAAAATTCACTACTCTCACTCTGCTTCATTAATTGCATACACATTAATTAATCAACTTTACTCCTATTCCCAATATAATCCACTATAATCCCAATATAATTTCACTCAATTTGTTAACTACTAAACACTTGCTTTTTGTTTGTAGCTCCGTTCGTCAAGAATTATTTTTCACCATCTCAAGAACCATTAGTTTGGTGTTTTTCCTTTATCCTTCACTCTTTCCTCTTCCAGCGAGATTTGTGGCTAACGTCACACTTAATAAGCACCTCGAACGTAGTCTCCCTGGCGACGGTAACAACCCTATTTACGTTCACGCGTAATTAAAACCCGCTAATTACTCCCGCACCTATTACACTACTATTTTGGGAAAGAGGAAATTCGTCACGCGTGGGTCACGAGCTATCTAACAGGACACTAGGTGGTAATGCCGAAACGATAGGAGCACACGACGAATCCCCGGGAGCACACGGTCACAGTGAAATTTTTCTTTCCGTGATAATCCAAAAACGCGTGGAACATCCAGCACACAGCAGCGTTCAGCTCTGCGCTCGTGCACTCCAATATTTTGTATGAACGACCAACACGAGCACGACTCGCCGAAACCCCCAGAGCAGCCAGCAGCGGTTATACGGGATAGTCTCGCAGTTCAAGGGCCCTAATATATAACGCACACATTTAAACGAACTAGTCACTGCTCTCGAGGCGCCCTCATTTTTCTCGAGCAGGTTTTTGCTTTCAATTTTGCCGTTCCGTCGTTCGTACCCACCGCAGCATGCTACTGCTGTTGCCATGCAAGAGAGACTCCTTCTCTCTCTCTCTCTCTCTCTCTCTCTCTCCTGTCTTGTGCATACTTGCGTATGCTTGTATGTGTGTATGTATTCACACCGAAAGTACATACACCCGGACCAATCATCGTAGCCCACTCTGTTGAACAAAGTGTACAAAAAAAAATAAACGCTACGCAATAATTCAGCTACCAACACCATCAGTGGGAGCAACAAAGATCGCGAAAGAGAACCACCGTCATGCCAGCCGAAAAACGATTGAGAGGCAGGCTCCTCGGTCCGTAGGGGAGACTATACTTTGATTAAGCCACATATCTCATAAATTATTCATACAATCTTTTCCTTTTTCTTTGTACGTTTTTTTTTGTTTTCGCTGTTGCTTGAACGCTGTGGGATTTCTGGTTTCAGCGGTTCACGCTTGAATTGAGTTTGAATTTTTCGAAGCCTCACCCAGCTCATGCCGAGCAGGTTCCTTTTGTATAGAAAAGCTGTAGCGTTTCGTTGGCCCCATTTTTCGCATGGCAAATTTATGGAAGAATCCAGGTTGAAAAAAGAAGAAGACACCGAGTGGTGATAAATCTGACAGCTCCCATGTTAATGAATAGGACGAACATTTTAAAATGCTTATAAAAAATTCAAATAAAATTCTAATTAAAAGCGGTTTGTTGTATGATGTAAGAAAAATCCAAAACTACTCAATAAAGACATTTTCAGCAAAATAAAAAATCAATCAAAATAATGCCCCTATTGTGCAGTTTAGGATTTTTCTTACATCATACAACAAACCGCTTTTAATTAAACTTTCATTTGAGTTTATTAGAAGCATTTTAAAACGTTCGTCCTATACTTTCACATGGGAGCTGTCAGATTTATCACCACTTGGTGTCTTCTTCTTTTTTCAACTTGGATTCTTCTATAGCTAATGTCTGGAAATAATGGTATTGTAAAATGTATGTCTTTGATGTTACAGGAGAAAATCGAGTCATGGTCGAGTTGTTGCGTACACAAAGTTGCCTAGATTATTTGTGGGATACATTTCAGTTTCTAATTTTCTTTCACATATTTTTTAAACAATTCTATAAAAGTTTTTCTATTCAAAAATTGCAATCAATGTTACAAAAACATGATCAATGGTACACGCAATGCCATTTTCTAATCTAAATTAGTGTTATATTAACTGTGATTTATTTTAACTGGTGGCTTAGGCTGAGATCAGACTTATAAATACAACAGAGCAACCATTTAAAAATTCTGTATGATTTTTTTTGTTTCATCTCGAAACTTTATTTTTATTCTAATTTTAATAAAATTTTACTTATCGTTTGCTTAAATCCGTTAGTCTTATAAGAAATAAAAATTATGAAGATTTTTAAAGGTTACCATTTTTTCTTTCACAAAAACCAAGGTTTGCAAGTAGAGCTAATCATACTTCTCTACCTCAAAGAATACCCTTGAAGAATATAATGAGATGGTCGTAGGTAGATTATAAACCGTGCAGGTAACAACCTTACTTGAAATAGCAAATCTTCCCGCTAATGAAAAACAATTCGATTAGCTAGTCGAAAGCATATTCTCGATGTAAGATTTATTGTCATTTGTTTCGTGTAATTTATATAGCTTTTGCTCGGTTTTACATTACACAATCTACATTAACACATAATATTTATGAACCATATGTCTAATGTCATTGAAATTTATTTGTTTTCTCAATTTTATACCAACCTTTAGTCATGAAGTAGAGCGAAACTTTTGTTTGGAAAATAACAATTACAATTTCTTTATGGTAACTTAACTTATGCCTTTTTCATACTACGGGCTTGTTTTGAAAAGTGTCTGCAAGGATAGTGTCATCAAGATAGCCTTTTACCATAGACTAACTCTAATGTCTTGTTCAGACTACATAGTTATAACATGTTATAAGCCTATCTTGAGGACGAATTTCTTGTTGGAGCAAGTCACCAAAATATTCCTCTAATTGGTCGCAGTGGTTTTCACGGCTCTACAAAAAAAAGTCACAAAAATACTGCAGCTAGTCATGGGGATAGTCACTCTGCCACGTTGTGTTTGTGTTTCAGTGTATCGGAAGGTGTTTCTGTATCTGTCAATACCTTCCAAATTTATGCCTGTTGGCAACCATGGACCTTTTTGACATTGATTCCACACACATGATGCAGCATAAATCTCATGAGTGCAAGCGAGAGGGAAACAAAACATTGAAAAAAACAAACAATCGATTCGTGTAAGTGGTGCCACAAATGAATTTATCTTTCATGTGGAGGTCAGTGTGTTTGAAGTGTGGCCAGGAACCTGGCAACCCTATCCTATTTACTAGCGTTTGACAATATGCAACATACAATCCCGCGCCACTTTACTCAATTTTTGAGTACAATTGTATGCTATCTCTTTTTCTCTCACGGAAATATTACTCAATTTTCGTAAACAGTGGATCTACTCAAAAATTGAGTTGATCCACTTTTTAACGAAAATTGAGTAACATTTCGTGAGAGAAAAAGAGATAGCATACAATTGTACTCAAAAATTGAGTAAAGTGGCGCGAGAGTGTATAGCAGGCCGGTTTTTACAAGGCTGTGTATATATTTAGGTGAATGAAAAGTACTGCAATCACTCGTTTCTATTATATATGATTTCCATTCGGTTGCTTCTGAAATGCAAGAAATGTTGTAAATTGTTAATGTGTAGAGTTCTGTGGGTCCACGCTTATGCACGTTTTGAGTGATTTGAGGTTTCCTGAAAATTTTTTATTAAATCTACTGAAATTTTTCAGAACTAACATTTATACATTTTAATACTTTGGCCATGGTCACTATTTGCTGCTTGATGTTGATTTTATAACAGCAATCCTTTTTTTATTTTTGCTGGCCTAAATGTTATTGCTCCTAAGATAAAAGTTGCTCCTGAAACAGAGATGATTTTATTGAAAAGGAATTAATGGCAAATGTACATAAATAACAATAAGTCATGTTTAAATAAGCTTTGAAGCAAAATAAATAAAACAACATCATCAAATATAATGATATTGTGAGTTATGACACAGTAATGACAAAAAATTAACTGCAAAATCAGACACTACCCTAATGGCACACAGCGCTGCACGAATCAGATCAGCTCAGATTTAGCAAACCGGAATTGGTAATGATGACGATAAAGATGAATGGTAATGAATCCTAGAGGGTTTGAGCTGTTTAGTGGCATACCTGTAACTAGAAATTAGAAGAAAAATTAGTAATCTCCATTTAATTACAACTACCTTTGCCTATCTTCGACAGATACGCGTATTTCGTCTACAATGTACAGACTTCTTCAGTGTCTCGTACTAATAACTCGACTTTCGAGACACTGAAGAAGTCTGCACATTGTAGACGAAATACGCGTATCTGTCGAACAAACAATGTCATATAAGATAATATGTATATTGAAAAGATATTATAATAAGAACTGAAAACTACATGTGTTCCAACTGCTGTTTTATTGCAATTGTAGGCAAACATGCGCATCCATTATGAACAAGAAAACTTAAACAATTTATGAAAGCCATAAGAAAAAAAAAAATTTTAAATGTTAATTTTTTTTTACAATTATGACCTAGAAGACCTGAAAGGTAGGAGAATGGAAAATTATGATATGACTTACAAGTCGCACCCCTCACTTCGCTATTGTCAAAATGACAACATTGCCCAGGCTACGCCAACCAGCGTCTCCATGTTTCAGCTGGCAGTGTTTTGTGATCATATGACTCGAGGAGGCGCGAGGTAAGAACTTGTGAGGACTCCTTCGAAGTTGTCAATTCACCATTTGAAGCCCCTATATACAACATTCAATTATTGACTGAAAAAACATAACCCAAACCACAACTAAGAGCCATTAACCAACATGTTTAACGTTGGGCATAATAAATGCTGAATTTAAGCACCGGTTGTGGAACAACACTGTGAATTTAAAATATTGATATTATTAAAATTGTAAATTTAAACAGGTTTTAAAACAAGTTGAATGCAAATTTATTGTTAAAATCGAATAGTTTGATGATTGGAAACTATGAAACGTTTAGCAACACTTGTTTAGTATTTTTTGTCAACAGCTCCAACATGCTTTAACAATCGTATTGAGTGATTTTTTCTAGCAAAGTCCAATTTAATTATATCCAAAAACCAACTATATTAGTCCAATGTGTTTATATTACAGTGAACATAAATATTGTAGCTTTACAAAAATCAAATACTCCAAGAGGAATATTTCACAGACTTGCGTGAGAAAACTGTGTGGTTTCAATTTAGCAATAATCGGAACTTTTATTAAAATGTTGTTCGCTGAAAAAGGATGATACAACAGAGTTTCTAAAATATTGCAGGGCATGTTTATGCAATCGTCACCCGTTTCCTCAATACGTCAAGATTTTTATGATTTGATGGGTGGCTCAATGGATTTCTGTCAGTAATGTATAATCAAAATACTTAAAAAGTAGTATCTAAAGTTTATCAAACTGGTTTTCAGTAATGAATCAGATATGGAATAATTATTTTATCTATGATTGCATTTTATGTGATAAACCAACTTCATTGAAGTTTAATTTCAAAAGAATTTTCAATTTTAAGAATAAACATGGCAACTAATTTTATTGAACTATGTGCCCCAAACATTATTTACACAACGAAAAATGTTGAAATGATAAGCTGAAATTAATGTGATAAATGTAAGCGGAGACTTCATTTGTGTGGTGTCTCGCCTCATGTTCAATCATGATTCTTTAAATGCTCAATTAAACCTGTTGGGCTGAGCGAATGTAATCTATGCGAATGTCAATAAATTTACCAAGACACAGATTACGTTATTTGAACTTGTGCTTAGCATCGTGGAGTCAGATCTGAGTTTTATGATTTCCTTCGGTCGGGAGGTAGACAACTTAATGTACCAAATCGAGATATTTTGGCTCTGAGGGATCTGGAGTTGGAACTCATTTATGTGTTTGACTAACGTTAGTTTTAGATTGTAGTTTGTTTAACCTTATGATTAGTTTTGGTTTCATTTTTATGTCTGTGTTTGTGTTTTATTTACTCTTACAATTTTCAAGGCAATAGTAAACCAAAATAATAATAGTTATAATTATAGATTATAAATTGAAAGAATATGGATTATGGAATATGGATCCATCTTCCCTTAAATTGTGATTCCTTTGAACCTTGAGACGACCGCGAGTATTCGGATCTACCATCTAACATTAGTTCTAGGATAATTTATGTATATGAACAGGACAACTTGGCTCTGTAAAGCTTGAGCTTGTACGAGAAAAAAAAATATTGTGGATCAGCCAATTACTGCTTCTCTTTTATCGTATCCGCAAATGTTGGTGTTGCTGCTAAGGAGAGTCCAAATCATTTGCTTATCTTCGAACGCAGTGAATGAAGATAAACATTAATTACGCTACTTCTTACTAGAGTCCCTAATATAGAGTCACGCAAAGAGTGAAACCAAATCTACCTATCGGAGCTACCTATCGAGCATCCCATCTGAATTATACATGCACGCAAAATGAGAACTAATCGAAATAAGTGTTGCATGTTCTTCTTGTCGTGACTCTTTCTAGGGACTCTACTTCTTACCAGTCCCCACGGCCTAGTGAGATTAACCACGGATTCAGAAGCATAGGAAAGGATCAATTCCCATCCATCAGAAATATTTAAAAAAATGCTCCCTCCCCACGGCCGTGCTTGTTTTTTTTCAAGTCGCAAAAACAGATCTATCCAACACCCAGAAAACATATCGTTTTTCAACATATTTTCAGAAGTTCTTTGTATTGTTTTTGTACATTTTTATTTTAAATACACAAATGCCTTGACAGTGCATGTGGTTTTATATATGGAGCCAGCTTAATAAATACATAGTGAAACCCAATTTCGCGGCAGAATATAGTAAATGTATTGATGAGCTAAAACGAGGGACGCGGCTCTATCTTAGATACAGTGAAATTATCAATCTGTTGCTTCGGGATTTGCATCCACTTTGTAGATAGAGAGAAGATTGATGAAGATTTTCATGTTTTCCTACATAATGATGGAGCGCGATGCAAGAAAATATAAATAGTTCTATTGATCTATTGATCTATTGATGGGACAAGTTTGTTCCAAAGATTGATTCGCTAGCATGTGGTTTGTCATCCCTATTAGATTGGGAAAAACATGTGTCACAAAAGATGTGCCTATTGAAATAGCAGAATCATCCATAGTGGTATAATAAGCACTTATATTTTGCATAGCCCCGTCTTTTTCATTGTAAATACATTTTGTCGGTAGCTCCTGTTTTATGTAGCTACCCGAGCAAAGGATTATACCAAATATACAATAACAATAACAAGTTCTAATACAATAACAATAACAAGTTCTAATACGATAACAAGTTCTAATACCAGGTTCAATCATTTTTTGATCACTGAATATTTTATCATTGAGGCTGAACAAACAGTCAAAACAACAGAATGAATAACAAAAAAATACTCGTTAAATATCATAATAATAACTTATTTTGTAATCGCTGCGAACAACTTGATAACAAATCCGGTATTGTAAGCAAACTTATTGAAATAGCTTCAAATTATGTTATCAATTTGAAATCAAATTCTCATGCTAATAACTGAAAAAAATATCTATATATATATATATATATAAAAATTGATTTCTGTCTGTCTGTCTGTCTGTCTGTCTGTCTGAACCTAATAGGCTCGAAAACTACTGAACCGATCGACGTGAAATTTTGTATGTAAGAGTTTTTGGGGCCGGGGAAGGTTCTTCAGGTAAAAAGAAACCCCTCCCTTCTCTGGAAAGGGGGGCTCCCATGCAAATGAAACACATATTTCTTCATAACTCGATAACTAATCAAGCAAAGGATACCTAATTTAGCATTTGTGAGTTTTGGAAGGCAAGAAAGGTTTCTATGGTAGCTTGAGAACCCTCCCCTTCCTAAAAGGGGGGGCTCCAATACAAATAAAATACAATATTTTGCATAACTCGGGAACTAATCAAGCAAACGGAACGAAATTTAGCATGTGGTGGTTTTTGAAGACAAAAAATGTTTCTATGTTGATTTGAGACCCCTCCCTATTCTAAAGGGGGGGGGGCTCCGATACAAATGAAGTACAATATTCTGCATGACTCGAGAACTAATCAAGGAAATGGAATTAAATTTAGTATGCGGTAGTTTTTCAAGACAAAAAATGGTTCTATGTTGATTTGAGACCCCTCCCTTTTTTGAAAGGGGGGATACCATACAAATGAAATGCAAATCCTTGCATAACTTGAGAACTAATCAAGGAAATGGAACCAAATTTGGCATGTGGAAGTTTTTGAAGGAGAGAAATGTTTCTATGGTGATTTGAGACTCTACCGCCATCTGAACGGGAGGGAAGGGGGGTCTCTCAAACAAATGAAACACAAATTTCTGCATAACTCGAGAACTAATAAAGTAAATGGAATCAAATTTGGCATGTGGAGGTTTCTGAAGAAGACAAATGTTTCTAAGGTGGAAGGGAAGTAGGAGGGGCTTCAATACAAATGAAACACAAATTTCTGCATTACTCGGGAACTAATCAGGCAAATGGAACCAAATTTGGAATGGATGAGTTTGTGGCATTAAATATTTTTCATGGTAGTTCAAAGCTCCTCCTCCCTCTTTAAAGGGGTGCTCTCATACAAATGAAACACAAATTTCAACCAAACATGAGAACTATGCCTACTGCTTTGCAAATTTGTATTCAGTGGTTTTTGGGTCCGGGAAAGCATCTAATGATAGTTCAAACCCCTCCCGCCTCTAGCAAGGGGGGATCCCATGTAAATGAAAAACAAATTCCTGCATAACTCGAGAACTAATCAAGCACATGGTACCAAAATTTGTATGGGTGAGTTTTTGAAGGCAAGAAAAGTTTTCATGGTGGTTTGAAGCCCCTCCTCTCCTAGAAAAAGGGGCCTCATGAAAACGAAACACGACTTTAAGTCAAACATGAGAATTATCCCTACTGCTATGCTAATATGTATGTAGGAGTATTTAGGTCCGGGAGAGCATCTTATGATAGTTCAAGACCCCTCCCTCCTCTAGAAAGAGGGGCCCCCATGCAAATGAAACGAAATTTGGCATGGGCAAGTTTTTGAAGGCAAGAAATGTCTATGTTAATTTGAGACCTCTCTTCACTCTGCAAAGGGGGGCTCATACGAAACACAAATTTAAACCAAACATGAGAACTATCCCTACCGCTATGCAAATTTGTAAGCAGGGATTTTTGGAGTCGGGGAAGGTTCTTATGATAGTTCGAGACCCCTCCCGCACCTGGAAGGGGTGCTCCCACACCAATGAAACACAAATTTCTGCATAACTCAAGAACTAATCAAGCAAATGGAACCAAATTTGGGATGTGGGGGTTTTCGGAACCAAGAAATGTTTCTATGGAGGTTTGAGAGTCCTTTCCTCACTGAAAGAAGTGGGCTCTCATGAAAATTAGACACAAATGTCAACCAAACATGAGAATCATACCTACTGTTATGAAAACTTATATGTAGGGGTTGTTGAGGAGGGAAAAGGGCCTTATGATGTTTCGAAGCTCCTTCCCCGCCTGGAAGGGGAGGACTTCCATACAAATGAAACACAAATTTCTGCAAAGTTCGAGTTCTTGGAATTGGAGTTCTTCAAATGGAATCAACTTTCGGAATATGGGGGTTTTTGGGTAGAATTTTTTTTCTTAGGTGGTTCGAGACGCCTTCCCTCTGGAGAGGGGGAATGAAGGCTCTCAAACCAATGAAACAGGCATTTCAACCAAACATGAGAATTATCCATGCAACTAAAACACAAAATGAGTATTTCTCGGGTAAGAAGCATATTTTGATAGAAGTTTGAACCCCTTTTTAGTCAAGAATTGGTTGAGTTACTCTCAGTGGTACATTATGTACAAGAAGTTAATCTTAGGTTATGCAAGAGAAAATTACGTACAAACTGACAGGATACGGCTTCGTTTGTCTTTGAAATATTTCTACGTAGAAAGCAAAACCGGTAGAAACAACCGATCCAAGGGTTGAATTAATAACACAAACCTTTTTTTTACATAAATAACACACACAACCAAACGAAAATATTCCAACCAGATTCATTCAGAACCATAAACGCACAAGTTTTATTAATTATTCATTCATTTAGTTGCATGCGTTGCAAAGCTCGCACCGGGTTCAGCTAGTTTTAAATAAAAGCAAAATTTCTTGTACAAATGTGATTATTATTATTATTATTATTATTATTATTGTTTATTACAGTCAACAGGTAAAATACTTGCCCCAATGACCGGCATCTTAAAACTAAAATCACAAATCTACAAAATTATTCAAATTAACAAAAAATACGTCTAAAACTACACTTATTTGTTTCCTTATGTACATTAAAATCAAATACAAAGTAACAACTATTGAAAAGACGACTCATGCTGCGTATTGGCTCATGGAGCCCATAGTTGGTTCTTGCCGCGGGAAGGCTCAGGAATGCATGTACGCGTAGATTACGGCGGTGTATGTTGATGTCCAACATGCTGAGCAGTCTAAAACAATCAATGTTCCCTTGCAGGAGATCGCCAATAAAACAGGCTTTTGCCACGTTACGCCTTCCATCAAGTGGTTGAAGGTTGATGAGCTGGCACTGACTGCTATAGCTGGGTAGATTTAACGGGTCTCTCCACCTGGGATGACGTAGGGCAAATCGAATGAATTTCCGCTGGATTGCCTCAACACGTTGGATTTCATTCTGGTAATATGGAGACCAGACAACCGAACAATATTCCAGAATCGGGCGAACGATTTCGCAGTAAAGCGATTTCAAGCAATAAACATCCTTAAATTTTTTGGCAAAACGGAACAGGAAGCCTAACTGCGATGATGCCTTAGACACGACGTATGCTACGTGGTCTTTGAAGGTCACTTTGGAATCGATGAGAATCCCCAAATCCTTAACCGTCGTTTCGCGCTGCAGCTCAAATCCTGCCAAAGCATAACCGAATTGGTAGAGTTCGCGTTTACGGCCAAATGAAATCACCGAGCACTTGGACACATTCAATGTCATCCGATTGATGCGACACCATTCAGCGAACGCCCCCAACTGTTGTTGCAGAAAAACGGCGTCTAGTGGATGCTTTATCGCGTAGAACAGCTTCAAATCATCGGCATATGAGAGTTTTAGACATTTGAGGATGAGGTTGACATCGTTCATGTAAAGCAGGAACAAAAACGGCCCAAGGTGACTGCCTTGAGGCTTGCCGGACAAAACTTTAAATGGTGACGAAACGTGATCACCGATTCTGACGGACATACTACGATCGCTTAGGTAGGATCGCAGCCAGATAAGCAAGTTGTTGCTCATGCCTAACTTATCAAACTTAGCTATTGCTATCTAGTGGTTCATTTTATCGAGCGCAGCGGAGAGATCCGTGTAAATAGCATCCACTTGATTACCGATTTCAAGTTGCTTGACCAAGAAAGAGGTGAAGCACGTCAAATTAGTCGATGTCGAACGTTTAGGAATGAATCCATGCTGATCCGGCGAAATATAGTGCGCGTAGCTCTGCACTAGCTTCCGAAGAATAATCATCTCAAACAACTTGGATACTGCACTTAATGCAGCTATGCCCCGGTAATTTGAGACCATTCTCTTGCAACCTTTCTTAAACACTGGGAAAACATATGACTGTTTCCAACAGTTCGGAAATATACCAGTGGACAAGGAAAGATTGAATATCTTTGCTAACGGAGACGCAAGACAATCCACGCACTGTTTCAGTACAAGCGATGGAATGCCGTCCGGACCACATCCCGTTGAGGACTTCAATTCCTTGCCAGCTGCTATTACCATGTCATTGGTGATGGCATAATACATTCCGGAGGCAGGAAGACGGGGCACATTACTAGTGGCGAGCGCGATGTCCTGCGGGTCGAGCAGCTCGTCGGAGAAAACGTTGCTGAATTGGGAACGGAAAATATCGGCAATATCGGCGATGCAATCAGCTTCGAGCAATCCATGCGTCATCGTGGAGGGCAAACCGACTTCCTTCCACTGATCATTGACGTGACGCCAAAAGCTTTTGGGGTTGGACTTAAGGTGATTGAAATATTTATAGTTTTAAAATTCAACGTTCATAAAAAATAGTCTGTTCAAAATGATAACACATGATAACAATATTTGCCAATGATGATAACTAAATTTGTTACGTGATAACAGCGGAAATCAAAACGATAACTGTTATAACAGAATTTGTTACTTATATGATATCAGCTTGTTATTTTCCTCTGCTAGGGTATCTTCCCATTTGAACTGTGTGCCTACCAGCGTTTACATGTTTTTTTTTATTTATAGGCATATAAAAACTCGTGGCAACCGATTAAGTATACTGAATTCCACCCCAAAATTAGATTTACTCTAAAGTAATATCTAAATAGTTTTTTTTTTATTTATAGGCATATAAAAACTCGTGGCAACCAATTAAGTATACTGAATTCCACCCCAAAATTAGATTTACTCTAAAGTAATATCTAAATAGTTTTAAATGTTTGAATGTTTAAGATGTTTAAAGTTCAAGTTCTTTGCACGTTTCGAATGTAGCCCGGAGAGTAGAGATGGGACAATTGCTTTCGGAGATTGAAACTGGTAATTTAGAGTCCGAAAAACCTCACACTTACAAATACAACTACAAACACCGCAACTTGAAAAATAAACTCGCAATTAATATCAACATAATGGTTCAAAATTGTATCATTCTGTATTATTTGGTGTATTTTAAACGTCGCATAGTTAATAGGCATCAAAGCATGAATTCTGAATCTTTGAAATACATGTCTATATAAGAATACGTGTCAAGTATCATTTCACATCTAGCGAACATATTGTCATGAAGTCCACATCAACTAAATATAATTCGTATTAAGTTTATAGTCGAAATTTGATAGTTAATGTAATTTTCCACACAACAGAATATTTAATCAAAACAGCCGCTCCATACATGTGTATTCTTTTGGTCATATTTGCACGATTTTTTCGAAGCGTGTTACTTTTGTCAGCTAGTTCCGTTGAATCACTGATGTCTAATTCATGTTTTAAAATATTTATTCAAAATTACACAAACATATCTGTTGTTAGCGACTAATTTGAATTTTCAAATCAGTTTAAAACTGGTTTTCTGATTGTACTGCAAAGTACTTTCAGTTTTACAAAATGCATTAAAAATTTATAAAACTCCACCCTACTCAATCTATTCCACGTCAGATCCTGGTTGTTCTGCCAAAATTTTTTGGCTGCTAACTCGTATTTTACCTGCCCTTTGAATTTTCAAATGTACACGGAGAAAAAAATTAAGTCATATCAATAATATTCCGGTCCCGATCAAGCATATTTGTGCATTGACTTTTATATAATACTTTTTTGAGATTGTTTCACGCATAATACAATAGATCGAAGAATAATGGAAGCTTCAATTAAACAGAATTGATGATCTAATTAGAGCATGGAATAGGGTTGAATCAACCATATTATGCTAACATCAACAATATTCTTTGTTTATGATTTGACAGCTCTCTGATTCTCATGATAAATTCAATAATGTTTATGTTTAATTTGACCTTATTTTGAGGGTTGAACTAATGGTATCCGATGGTTGGTTTAAGCATACACAGAGATTCGTTCAAATGATGTTATGGTTGGTTCCAAAAATCAAAAAAATCGTTAAATTTACGATAAAAGTTCCTATAATGGTGGTATTTAAGTTCAATATGTTCTAATTGGAACATTTTGCACTAAAATACCACCATTATAGGAACGTTTACTCAATTAGCACATATTATTTGGATAATACGAAATTAAACAACATATAACAAGTTTATTGACTATTTGTACATTTATATCGTTCCTATGATAACACCGTTTAGTTCTACAAAATTGCACATTCTGTAATATGCCATATCATTTACATAATGGATGGCAATTGGCTTCGATTCTAATTCAAAAATGTGGTTAGCAGCGCTCATATTGGGTTGGTAACAAAAATTCGATCCTTCCGTGACAGGATCTTTGTTGTTTGGTACGCTTCGCAAATCAACCGCCCTTTTTTTGACCTATTGATCAGAGCTTGCGCCGTCCATTGTTGCCGCGGCAGATTACCGAGCGCAACTCTCGGTGGATCAGATGTCTGAAAATGTTTGCCTTTCAGCGGCGAGGATACTGGTGGTAATCCCTATGGAGTAAATTGAACATTACTTACTGTTTTCCGGAATGAAAATAATGAGCAAATTACCAGAGACCGACACCATTCATTCAATCCTCGAATGCACTTGGTTCGGTCCGCTAGTCGCGGTGGAGGAAGAAGCGCTTCCACTTCTTCTAGCTCGATCAATTGTAGCGCATCAATGTCGTACCCGTTAGCTGAAATCAAAATTCATTAAAACTACTTTAAAGAATAGTTACAATTTGCTTACATAGGGAACGTCCATTAATTACGTCACGCAAAAGTTGAATTTTTATAACCCCCCCCCCCCCCCCTTGTCAGGTTTTTTGTATGAACTTTCAAATTTTTTTGTATGGATCGTCACGTTTTTACAAACCCCCCTCCCCCCTTACTGCGTGACGTAATTAATGGACCTTCCCATACCTACAAACTCTTCGATGCCCGCCGCGGATAATCCAAACGATTTCAATAATTTTACCACTTCTTCGTCAACATAAAACTCTTCAACCAGGTCGTGGTCCAAGTCAACCGAGTGATCTGCCGCCGCCATGATATTTTTTTCCTTCGCTTTGTCGTTAAGTGCGGATGGCAGCCACGAGGCTCAGTAGAGCTGCTATATGCCCTATTTAACCATCCAGTATGAGTGATTCAACGATAAACACGGATTCAAATAATGACATGTATGCTTGATTTAAGCATTTAATGGTTGATGTTCAATAACGTTGATTCAAATGAAATATATGCTTGATGTGAACATCAAATCATTTTCAAACAACCATTTAAATTAACTATGTCAAGAATATCTTCGAAGCTTGGGATAACTATGGCAAAAGTTATATCAATCATGCATCATTTCTGTCCGTGTATGTGTTATATATTACTAATATTACATATCATACATTAAAATGGATATATCATATGGAAAACTTGTTGTTCACGTCCTCCTAGTACTTCTATGTAATGTCACATATTTTCAAATCGCTCATTCGAAAAAAAATCTGATCAAGGATTTTGCCGAACACCAGTTTTGGTTGAACGGTTAAAGTTAAATAATTATTTTTGTATTCGTAAACGTTTGTACAAGGTAGCAAAATGCAAAAAGCGTTAACGTCAAACTACCGTTAGATAAATTTCACAATTGTAGTTTTTAATGTTGCAACTGTTGTTTTATTATTATTGAATACTGGTTTTGATAACTGATCAAATGAGCTAAACCGTTATCTCATGGCAAACTTGTTATCGCCAAACATATCAGATACTTTTTTTTATGAATTCAATAATTTGTACAGGCTCAATCAAATCAACTTTACAGAGGCAAGTTAGGGAACGTCCATTAATTACGTCACGCAAAAATTGACTTTTTACAACCCCCCCTCCCCCCCTTGTCACGTTTTTTGTATGGACCTTCAAATTTTTTTGTATAGATCGTCACGTTTTACCAAACCCCCCCTCCCCCCTTACTGCATGACATAATTAATGGACCTTCCCTTATCTTAGAACTAAGGTTAAGGGGGGATACACACTTAGAAAATTTTACAGTATTCGGTAATTTTTTACCGAACTTTCAACAGCTGAACAGTTCGGTAAACCAATTTAACGGACTTCGGTAAAATTTGACAAGTTCCGGTAATTTTTTTACCGGAATACTGTAAAATTTCACCGAAATCCGGTGAATCGGATTACCGAACGTTCAGCTGTTGAAAGTTCGGTAAAATATTACCGAATACTGTAAAATTTTCTAAGTGTGTATACAGTTAGAACGAGAAAAAAAACTCATTTTTGAAAAAAACATTTTCAAGGGAAAGTTTTAACTCAAATCAATCGAAACTTTTTTACAATTATAAGTGTATCCATGTAGTATACAAAAATATTTTTTTCAAATTTTTTTCAACTAAATGGCGGCCGTTAGAGAGCGTTGAAAAAGTCGTTGTATTTTGCTTGTGCCGGCTCTCCTGGTCGCAGTTTTGATCTGAGACCTTCTAACCCAAAAAATTACATTAATTACATATACAGTTTGTAGGTGAATTGAAAAAATAAGTCAAAAAAATAAATTTGCACTTTTGGTGTAACTTTTTTGACAAAATCCAATTTTTTTCCGCCATTTTATCATTTTTTTTCATATTTAATAATAAAATATTACAATAAGTTTTAATTCATATAGAAGGTAATACTATAATAAAGAAATCTTGTAAGTTTCAGCTTAATCGAATAATTAGATTTTGAGTTATCACCGGCATAAACTCCGAATATGCTGTTTTGAGAAAAACACGTTGAAAGTTTTAATTATCGGTCTGCGAGCGAAGAAGGCGTCTTCTAAAAACGATAAAAAAAAAACACTTGGAGTTCGAATTTCGGAAAAGGGTTTCAGTAACGTATTCTACGGGAATTGTACTAACTTTTTATGCAATAAGAAAAAAGTGACTTTTTTGGTCATCCTAACTGTATATCCCCCCTTAAGGGGGTGGAACCGATTACTCGCGGCCGTCTCGAGGTAAATAGGAATTACAATTTTATGGCTGGGAAAATTGCGGTGGAAATTTAAAAGAAAGCATAAGGAACAATGGTTTTCTTATATCTAGAATTTCAAATTACAATTTTTTAATTGAAGGTTTTCAATTTATAAAAAAAAACACTTACACATAACCACAATCACACACCGATGCACACAATCCTAAAAAATTTAACCTAAACAAGTAAGTTAATCAAACTACAATCTAAGGCTAATGTTAGTCAAAAACACATAAATGAGTTTCATAAACTCCAGATCGCGTGATATCAGATACTATCCATTATAGAAAAAGGAGAATTCTCTCAACGAACACTCTCTTTTGTCTTCATCGCTACGAGTTTTATCAAGGTTTATGCTTTTTTATTGCGAGGCGTCTGCTTTTCACTGTGGAATAGATGATTTACGAGTGCTGTAGACATCTATCGATAGAAGCAGTATTTTGCGATTAATAGCTGTTTCCAACAATCGAGAACTGTCCTGACCTCATCCTTGCAATTGGTAGGGATAGGACAGATTGTTCACTTACTTAAGAAGGATGCAGAGAACTCTAACCCCTCAAAAGTGCCACGGAAAGTTTCGAATGCATTAAGTATGGAGTCACTTATCACATATTTCACTTTAAAATATAAACAACAATTCCTGCATTCGATCAATAAATATTTTTATATAACTAGACGGTTAAGCCATATATACCAACAACAGCAAAAGGGTTCGTAACTTAGCTGCAGCATACAAAATGGATGGATCATATAACGAAGTAGTCACGAAGGTCAAAGATAAAGTTTTTCTTTGAAATTTCATCATCCACTTCATACGCATACCCTCACCACCAATTTCTCACAGTGCGCCCCCGTAATAATCATCGTCCCGGGCTTTCCGGCCATGCACACTCACATACACCGCTTGCTGTTGGTTTTCATTCGTCCGCATCAGCTAGGCCACAAAGCGAAAGCCAACGAGAGCGAGAAAGGGAAGCCATTTAATACTAGCTCTTAAATATTTACAGGCGCCTACTGATGAGACTATTATGGAGTTGTACAGTCACGTTATTTTTGTGTTTTTGTCTATTTATTTTTCCAAATGGAATTCATCCTAAGTATACAAAGAGAATTACGTACATAAATACACAAACCGTCGAAACCGGTTATAATAAAACCAAGACGGATCGCGTTGGTATGGAATCATAGAAACGTGTAGAAATTAGCTCATCGAACCGATTTAGTAAATATGCCCTTAGGCCCCCATAAATAAATGTAAGATTATTCCAGACGATCGAGTCATCGCCCATTTTTATTTTTAACCATACTACCTGCTCGCTCTATACTGTTTGTTCGCCCCTTGCTTTTACTTTTTATTATATTATTTTCTGAAGGTTTCTTTTCATCATGTCGTTTCCTCCGCTTCCACCAAGTGGTTGTTGTCAATAGTAACGATACAACAAGCGAGACTTGCTGCTACCATTCGTGATTATTCGTGTAGATGTTAGTTCTTGTTGTATAGATATATGGGTTGTGTATTGATGTGCTGAACTACACAGTTTTGAACCCGTCGTATTGTCGGGTCGGAACGACGTCAACTTGGCAATTATTCGGTACCTTTCAGAGAAGACTAACTCTGGTAACTCTTCCGTCACATAGGAACCTTATTTTTTTGGTTTGCGAAAATAACCTTTAAAAACTTTATGGCCGCTTTATACTTTATCGTTTTGTTCTTTTGGCATTGCAGTAAAACATCAAATACAGCAATAAAAAATAATTGGACAAAGATAAGAAATATTTATTACATAGTTTATACACCATCTATATTACGTGATATTGAGTACCTTGATATCAAATGTCAAACATATTATTTGAAGTGAAAACTAGATGCATGATATGAAGTGAGGCTATATCAGTTAACAAAGGTTGTAATGTGAAAAGGTTATTAGGTAGCTGTTACTAAACAAGCAGTATTGTTTTAAATGCGTAGTACAAGTATAATTACGAAGCCGCATTATTTACTTACCGAACAAGAGTCATTGTAACTTCAAAGTTTACATCGAGGTAATAGGGCAAAGAGGTTTTGTAATTAATCAATTGTGAAACTCAGGATTTATGATGGGTAGATGTGTACCGTCCATAGAGGCATAACAGCAGCAACTTTGCTTGATGTCCTATTATAATGGGACTGTTATGCACCTGTTCGTAGTATAGAAATGTAACTATACACCGTATCCAATATATTCTCATACACTATTTGGGAATGTCCATTAATTACGTCACGCAGTAGGGGGGGGGGGGGGGTTTGAGAAAACGTGACGATCCATACAAAAAATTTGAAGGTCCATACAAAAAACGTGACAGGGGGGGGTATAAAAAGTCAATTTTGGCGTGACGTAATTAATGGACGTTCCCTTTCCTTGGATTGGTGTCGTGCAACTACTCAACATGCTTCACGTATGGGAAGGTCCATTAATTATGTCACGCAGTAAGGGGGGAGGGGGGGTTTGAGAAAACGTGACGATTCATACAAAAAAATTTAAAGGTCCATACAAAAAACGTGACAAGGGGGGGAGGGGGGGTTGTAAAAAGTCAATTTTTGCGTGACGTAATTAATGGACGTTCCCTATGTGTTGGTGTAGTTTTGCATTATGTTTATACAAACGCGTTTAGGTTATGTCCGATTGTTTTCATACCGTGCTTTTACCAGCGATGAAGGAGTTTTGTGCTGTGGTGATAAAAAAAGTTTTTGAATGGTTTTCAGACATTTGAAAAACTCCGGCGTAAAGCTGGATTTTGTGTACCGAACCATCCGAAGGTACCGCGACACCTGCTCGTTGGATGACCGGAAGAGATCCGGTCGTACTCGTACGGTGCGGCCTGCACGAGTTGTTAAAGTGGTCAGGGAACGGATTAGACGAAAATCACAGCGCTCGGTACGTAAAATGGCCGCAGATCTGAATGTTTCGAGATCGTCAATGCATAATATACTGCAAAATAACCTCGGATTCCAAGCTCGGCACGGTGGGGAAGAATTTATCTTTTCCGACGAAAATTTATTCGTTTTGCAACAATCCCGCAATATCCAGAACGACAGATTGTGGGCTCTCTCCCTGACAACTGTTCCAGTAAGTGATAGGAATATTCCACGATTCCAAAGTGCTGCGTAAGTGATGGTTTGGGGAGGAATTGGCAAGCAAAGCAAATTACCACTAGTTTTCATCAAAAAAGGCGTTAAAGTGAATGCCGTATATTATAAAACGGAAGTTTTGGAGAAAGTTGTCAAGCCATATGTACAAGAGGTGTTTGGAGATTATCACTATGTGTTGCAGCAGGACGGAGCGCCATCGTATACTGCAAATCTCGTTCAGGGCTGGTGCGGAGAAAATTCGACCGACTTTTTGGACAAGAATGAATGGCTTCTCTGTTCACCAGATCTGAATCCCTTGGATTATTTCGTATGGTCATACATGCTGGCAAAGGTAAATGACCACAGGGCGTCTAATATGAACCAATTCAAAATCGTAACCAAACGAATTTGGGACGAAATGCCGATGAAAGTCGTGACGGTTTCGTTAAACGTCTGGAGCTGGTCAAGAAAGTTAAAGGCGGTGTTATTTCAAAACATATGCTGTAGTTGATCAGTATTATATTGCAATATAATGGGTAAAGTTATCAATAAAATCTGGATTCTCGATTTGAAATAAATAGAGTTTTATTTTGTATGCGAATATATTGGGCACGGTGTATAACTAATCATTATTGCATTTGTCAAGCTTTCTCTCAAGTGTACACATATGTTACGCTTAGAAATCGCAAACATAGGGTCACATTAAATCGATCTTTTTTTTCTTAATAAATTCCTATTTAATATGTATGTAAATAGGTTAAGGGTATACGGAATCAAATTGCGACACACACAAATATTCGACAAAATTCACTTGTTCAAGCAATCATCTTCAAACTTTCAGGGAGTAAAATAATACATATTATGAAAATTTTCCCATGTTTGTTTTATTAAATTTCATTTCCATTTCCAAATGCACGAACCTTCTTCACACTACTCATAAGGTCTTGTACAACATTTGGACCAACTTTATTTTTGCGTGGCAATCCATTTTTTCTTCATATCTTCCTCCGATTTCACTTCCTTAGGATGCTTCCGAAGTGCCTCCTTCATGATGGCCCAGTACTTTTCAATTGGCCGCAGTTCCGGTGCGTTCGGGGGGGTTGAGATACTTCGGAACGAAATTGACCTCCTTAGCCTTGTACCACTCCAAAACCTCATTCGAGTAATGGCACGAGGCTAAATCCGGCCAGAAAATCGTAAGACCATCGTGTGACCTCAAAAGAGGAAGTAGACGCTTTTGGAGGCATTCCTTTAGGTACACCTGCCCATTGACCGTTCCAGTTGTCACGAATGGGGTGCTCCGCTTTCCACAAATTGCTTGCCAAATCATATATTTTTTGGCAAACTGTAACATCTTCTGCTTTTTAACGTCCTCAGGGACATCAAATTTATGATGAGCTGTGAAAAAAGTTACCGGAAGTCTGCTTTTACTTACGTCTCATCGAGGTAATGTGGTTTCGTCACATTATCAAAAATGAGTACATGGTTTATGTACACCATGTCCAATATATTCTCATACAAAATAAAACTCTATTTTTTTTTCAAATCAATAGTCCAGATTTTATTGAAACTTTACCTATTACATTGCAATATAATACTGATCAACTACAGCATATATTTTGAAATAACACCGCCTTTAACCTTCTTGACCAGCTCCAGACGTTTAATGAAACCGTCACAGGAGGCACGCACGACTTCCACCATCGGCATTTCTTCCCAAATTCGTTTGATTACGGTTTTGAATTGGTTCATATTAGACGCCCTGTGGTCATTTACCTTTGCCAGCATGTATGACTATACGAAATAATCCAAGGGATTCAGATCTGTTGAGCTGGAAGGCCATTCATTCTTGTGCAAAAAGTCGGTCAAATTTTCTCGGCACCAGCCCTGAACGAAATTTGCAGTATGCGATGGCGCTCCGTCCTGCTGAAACACAAAGTGAGCATCTCCAAACACCTCTTGTACGTATGGCTTTACAACTTTCTCCATAACTTCCGTTTTATTATATACGGCATTCACTTTAACGCCTTTTTTTGATGAAAACCAGTGGTAATTTGCGTCACTTGCCAATTCCTCCCCAAACCATCACTTACGCCGCACTTTGGAACCGTGGAATATTCTTATCACTCACTGGAACAATTTTCAGGGAGAGAGCCCACAATCTGTCGTTCTAGACATCGTGGGATTGTTGCAAAAAGTATAACTTTTCGTCGGAAAAGATAAATTCTTCCCCACCGTGTTGCGTCAAAACCTTGCTCTTTCGAGTCGTTTCTGCTTGGAAGGTTCCGAAACTCCGTGAACCTTACGTTTCTAGAAAGCTTGGAATCCGAGGTTATTTTGCAGTATATTGTGCATTGACGATCTCGAAACATTCATATCTGCGGCCATTTTACGTACCGAGCGCTGTGATTTTCGTCTAATCCGTTCCCTGACCACTTTAACAACTCGTGCAGTCCGCACCGTACGAGTACGACCGGATCTCTTTCTGGTCATCCAACGAGCAGGTGTCGCGGTACCTTCGGATGGTTCGGTACACAAAATCCCGCTTTACGCCGAGGTTTTTCAAGTGTCTGAAAACCTTTCAAAAACTTTTTTATTACCACAGCACGAAACTCCTTCATCGCTGGCAAAAGATAAACACCGAATGAAAACAATCGGACATAACCTAAAAACGTTTGTATGAACATAGTGCAAAACTGAGTAGTTGCACGACACCAATGCAAGGATAAAGTGTATGAGAATATATTGGACACGGTGTACGGTTGTTCGAAGTGATGACGTAGAACTGCTAGAAAGATGTTTTCTCATTATTGTTTTTATTTATCATTATCAGGATATTTTTTCTTCGGAGAAAGCAAGAAAGTATAATACACTCAGGCAAATGCACTTAAGAAATTCAAAATGATAAACTTATGAAAACCCAAAACCGAAGGAATTTTTTGTTTCATAAGTCACTTATGCGTTTCATATTAGACGCCTTGGTTTTCACTATTTGGACGTAAGCCATTCATGAGTCACGAATTTGAAATTCATAAGGCTAGTTTTGAAAATCGACAGTGTTTATTTGAACAAAAATCAACATCATCATTTCTGCGCCTGCGCTAAGAAAGCGAGATGGAAGTCATCATCGAAGAGCAAGCGTAGCTACAGCGTTGTTGTGGAAACCAAATTTAATTTAAAGGATTGGATAATTTATTACAAGCATTTTAATGAAACCCCCCATTGCGCACCATGGAGAAATTTGAAATCTGCTTCAACATGCTTCAACAATGCATTGAGATCTAGTTTAATATTTTAAAAACTACATAGGGCAAATGACGGATTCGGCAGGACTTATCGTTTATCTTAGCCTTTTATCGTCAGGGGGTAAATAAAGTCGTAGGGAGCTATATTTTTGCAAAACGTTGCTCTGGAACATGATGTACCTTCATACAAAAACTCAGTGCTCAAGGACGTCATTTACCCCCCTGACGATAATAGGCTAAGACAAATGATAAGTCCTGCCGAATCCGTCATTTGCCCTATTGTATTCCATAAAAATACGTTTTCAATTTCATGCAAAAATATATAAATGTTATAATTATGCTTTTTGTTTTCCATAAGCGTGCCTACTAAAATTCATAATGCGGACTTATAATGCGAAATTCATAAGGCACCCATATGAATTATGTTCTACATTGTTTTGATTTCTTTTCCAATGCCTTATGAAAAGCCTACGTTATGATTTCATCCAGAAAATCTGTTTCATAAGGTTCCTCATTGAAATTCATGAAAATAATTGAATTTCTTATGTGCATTTGCCTAAAATAATAATTGAATTTCTTATGTGCATTTGCCTCAGTGTAGGGATATTCTTAAATTCATGACAAAATCATTCCCCCATTGAAGTTGACTTAAATATCCAATTTCAATAATTACTTTGGATGCAATAGTGATAGACCTTATGTCATCATAATTGCTGGCAAATGAGTAAATGAAGAAGAACTCGAGAAAAAATACTGGAGGAATTGTATACGTAGATGTTAATGGACCATTTTGTAAGACACGAATGCATTCTTCTTGTGTAAAGTGTTAGCAATAAAACAATATATGTGGTCGTTAAGTTTCAATATTTAAATTCATATTCAAATTGGAAGCTTTTGGAAGCTGTTTGATGCTAGCAATTTAAACTTCAGCTTAAAACCGATTGGTGCTCGATTGTTAAGTCTTTGTTAGAAACATTTACGATGAACCACTTGCACTCAACATTTTTTTCAATATTAAACAGTAAGAGTTCCTTTGGTAAATACTCAAAAGTTTCTAAAGTAAATAGAAAGTTTTAAACAATGCAAAAAATTGTTAGAAACGAGATACGACTGAATAGTCAACGTTCAAAAGTAGATCACTTTTCGAGACGCTCTTATTTTTCGTACATGTTGAGTGTACTAGATAGAAAACATAGAAGAAGCCAGGGGGTTAGTCACTCTGCCATCAACAATCAATTTGCAAGTAGTGATTTGAAATTGGTTGGGACTTGGGACTGATATGCTAGTACTGACTGAGCCAAGAAAAATATCATATTTGTTCGGGACCTACAGGTCTTAGAGTTAGTCTATGCTGCCACGTTTTGTTTGTGTTTCAGTGTGTCGAAAGGTATTTCGAGGTGTCAGAAGGTGTTTCTGTGTTTCAACCTATCTTTCAATACTACAATTCAAAATTTATGCTTAGTGGCACACTTGTGCATCATCTAGATCACACCAGTGCAAGCGTGAGGGAAACAATACAGTGTGAAAACAAAAATCGATTCGTGGAAGTGGTGCCAGATATGAATTAATTTTTTATATGGTGTTGAGTGTATTTGAAGTGTGGTGGATTGTTTTTTTAGGGTTTTAACACAAGGTGGCCAAGTGACTTAGCCCCAGTGTAGTACCAGCTATAAAGAAATAAATAATGATCCCTTGTTTCCTGATGTAATGTACGGTATTTAAATTCCTATCTCCTTCTCGCTTAAGGGTAATAAATAAGTTAGAACGAGAAAAAAAACTCATTTAAAAAAAAATCAAGGGGAAGTTTTTACTCAAATTAATTGAAACTTTTTTACTATAACTTTTTTTTTATAAGTGTATCCGTCACTCAAAAAAACAATGCACCTTATATTTAGGTGCAATCGCCTATAGATTTGGGCAAAGTGCAAAGTTGTTGCTCTGTATTGGTGCTGCACTTTTTTTTTTAAATGTGGTCAAATACTATTTATGAGCTAAGAGTAATTAACCATATGTGCAATAAAAATATAGTCTTTAAGTGCAACCGCAATAAATATTAATTATAATGTACATGGATTGCATTAACTTATCCTAGCAGAATTCAAATGAGTTTTTTAATACGTTTTATGTAAAAAGGTAAAAAGGATTTTTTTTCATAAAAAATTTTAGTATTGGATTTTTGTATCTTTTCATGTGATAAAACGAAATGTGTGAATGAAAGCGTTTTTATTTGTATGTAAAAACTGCTCGGCAGATCTTAAATATTCAAAATAAACACTGTTAATGGCAAAGAAGAACATCTATAGTAATTTATTACCTTCAAAAAATTCAGTGACTTCCCCTGGCAAACCAAGTATCTAAACCACCACACGGTAAACTTCACTTCGCTTCTCAATTTTGCAGTTTTTTCTTCTAGAACAACAAAACAGCTGATTGTTTTTCGCGCACGGCTATTTATTTCGTTTTAAGTGCGAAGATGAATAGAATAGAGCAATGTGAAAACACAATAGAATGACATTTCTCGCCTCATTGAAAATAATATGCGGACCATATCAGTCTTATTGGAAACGAATTTGTGAATTAACTGACAGATGTTAAAAATTATGTGGGGCAAATGAAAATCATACTGGCTCACAATTCGAAGCAAAAGTTGACCAATTTTAATAATAAAAATAATTGATTTATTTCCAATGATGTAGTATACAAAAATATTACAGTACATCAAATTTTTTTCATCAATATGGCGGCCGTAAAAGTGCGTTGAAAAAGTAGCTGTATTTTGCTTTTGCCGGCTCTCCTGGTTGCAGTTTTGATCTGAAACCTGCTAACCCAAACAATTACATTTATTACATTTACAGTTAGCACTTTTGGCGTCACTTTTGTGAAAGAATCCACACTTTTTCCGCCATTTTATCACAGTTTTCCATATTTAATAATAATATATTACAATAATTCTTAATTCATATAAACGGTAATACTATAATAAAGAAATCCTATAAGTTTCAGCTAAATCAAATAATTAGTTTTCAAGTTATCACCGACACAAACTCCGAAAATGCTGTTTGAGTAAAAAGCCCTTCTCAAAAGTTACTCTTGAGTCCAAACAATATATCCTTATGTTGTGTTCTATTATACTGAATATGTTTGCGAAATTTCGTCCAAATCCAAGCGGCTCGTGTCAAATTTCGACAGTTTTAGGCCAGTTTCGCCTGGAACAGCTCTACATTGTTACTTACGGCTTATTGAAATACTAACATTGCTATAGAATTGTATTTGTAATCTTAGCAGTCTGCGTCGGTTTATTAAATAAATACATAAATAAATAAATAAATATAGAAATCAATAAATAAATAAATTAATAATTCAATGAATAAACAAATAAATCAATAAACCAATAAATGAATAAATGAATAAATAAATGAATGAATAAATAAATAAATAAATAACTAAAGAAATAAATAAATTAATTAATTAATACAAAAATAAATATATAAATACTGAAATAAATAAATAAATATAGAAATAAATAAATAAATTGATTAATAAATAAGTCTTTAAATATATGTACATAAAAATAAAATGCTGTCCGTTCGTGACAACATAACTCACGAACGACACGATGAATTTACTTGATTTCTTTTTTATTAGGTTTGTCTTGGTATTGGTCTGTCCGTTCAGAAGTATGCTCGTTCATAGAACGGCACCCAACCGCGTCAAAAACGGACATCGTGCAGCACTTTGTGGACGCCGGATACGCCCATTCCGGCATCTGTCGTGACCTGGTCGAGGAAACTTCAACTTCACTCTTCGCGACATTCTGCATTCGGGCCAGCACAACTGTGCTCTGTAAAATCCGTCAAATAACTGAATCGATCATGGACATGCACCTACTACGATTTCGTCTGAACACGCTGCTACGTGAATAACCTTCTTAAGGAGTGTATCGAAAATAAGCTATCCACAAACTTTCTTTCAAATTATGTTGAAAACCGATATTTTATTCATACAAAAAATTGATCCTTTATTGTACGAGGTTAAACTTGAACATAATGAAGACCGGATGAAACTTAAGATATTCCTTCACGAATTTTCGAACTTTGGATCGAATGCTCTTCATCAAGTTCCGGACAAGTGTTGCATCGAATTTTTTGGACGCTTGAGCCCAAATTTTTTTGAACTCCTGCATGTTCCCAGCTGCCTTGCCAGTCTTCTTGAAGACTCTCTTCACGATTGCCCAGTAACGTTCGATGGGTCGAAGCTGAGGGCAATTTGATGGATTGATATTTTTCTCAACGAAATCTATACCCTTTTCCGCAAGCCAATTGAGAGTGGTTTTGGCATAGTGAGCCGACGCTAAATCCGGCCAAAACAGTGGAGGTGTACTATGCTTCTTATATAAAGGCAACAATCTCTTCTGGAGACCCTCAGATCGATAGATTTCCGCATTTATAGTTCCGGTAGTGTAAAAAATGGTTGACTTCAAACCACAGGAACATATTGCTTGCCATACCAGTACCTTTCGACCGAATTTCTCCACTTGAATCGACCTGTCCGCATCGCTCACATCCTCCCCAACGACGGCAGTAAAGTATTGTGGACCTGGAAGGGTTTTTGAGTCCTCCTTTACATAGGTCTCATCGTCCATCAAAACGCATGCATCCGGACGCTGCAAAAGACGCGAATACAATTTTCGGGCCCTCGCTTCTTCTGTTCTGCACTTTGTTTCGAGATTTTCTGCTTCTTGTAGGTCTTCGGTTGGTTTCGCCTCTTGATACGCTGGATCATTCCGACATTCGTTCCTGCTTTTTTGGCCAAATCACGTATTGACATTGATTAGTTCTTCATGATTAGAGATACCACTTTCTGCTCCAGTTTCGGGTTGGAAGAACCGGGTTTTCTTCTTCTTCCTGGTAGCTCATCCAATGAATAGTGTTCCACAAACTTATTAATGATGGTTTTAACACTCGCATGATGAATTCCAAACCGCTTCGCCAATTTTCGCATAGTAATACCCTTCTCACTTAGCCATGCGTCCAGAACCTTAATTTTCACTTCCTTTTCAATACGCGACATTTTGAAAACGCAGAATTTGAACCGAACAAACAAGTAAACAAAAGAAAGCTGACAGTCAAACGCACAGCATGCAGTGTTCAGAGCATAAAAAACCATCACAAATACATGCGTACAACGCAAATGTATGTGGATAGCTTATATTCGATACACTCCTTAGTTATTACTACGTTCATGGTGAATCACTCAAATCAAATATATATAATTATTTTCATTTATTTTTGATCACTCAAATACTATTATTATTATTATTGTTTTCCATATTACCATTGAACTATTACATCTACCACATTCTTCCCCTCCTCTACTCTAACAAATTCATTTTGTCCACAACATTCAATTTAGTCATAATTTTCAAAACTTGAACTTCATTTATATCAACTTTATTTTCTGGTCTTTTTAATAGTAATGTCAAAAACAACCAGAAAAAAACACAACGCAAAACATTTTTCAGACCAAACTAGGAATCTCAGCAAGCTACCACTAAAACTGTTTTCCTGTGCATTATATACCAAGAAAGCTAATACTAGCTCCAGTTTTAAAGTAACTTGGCATAATTCCGCTTGTTTAAATATTACATTCAATTATAAAAAAAATGTCTTTCTATACATTAAACAAAAATTCCTTTATCGTCATCTTCATTTGCTACGTTAGTTCCAGTACTTTTTTGTTAAATACCTTTTTTTTGTATTCTCCTAAGCTCCAAACTCATACCAACACGCTTTCAAATATTCTGTCAAAAAACACAGCGAATTAAAACAAAAACAAAGATTCTAGTACTGAAAAGCGCAAGAATATATTGCAAGGTGCAGGCTTCAAGCTGTACTGCAGACCAAGGGGCTCTACATCAGTGAAGCAATATCATATCGCTAGCTGAATATTGATTCTTGGTTTTAATAAAACCGATTATCACTAATGTCAAGTCAAATTCGGTTTAATATAACCACTATCTTCATCTATCACACCAAGGATAATATCCTTTGTCAAATCCAAAATTATTATGTTTGGTACTTAAATTTTGCCGTATGATTCAATGTCTTCACAATGAGTTCAATTGATGAAACGACTAACTTTAAACAAGTGACAGCTCTTATATCTAATATTTTTCTTATTTTCACTTCTTTTTTTTACGTTACTGAGAGAAACTAAAACATTTCATTTATGATATCAATCATTCTTAACTTCATCGATACCAACAACACCATGTTTCACGTTTTTGCAATTAAAATCAATTTTCAAATTAGCATGCATTGAAAAATCTATCATCTTTTAAGGGATTCATATAATTTTTATCTATTAACGATTCACTTTGAACTGTTTCTATGTTCTCTAGCAAGCGTATCAAGCTTCTTTTGAAAGCTCCGAAAACATGACTTAAAGTCTTTGCACGCTTGACATGGAACATTTCAAGCTTCAATTTTAACGTTTAATTTGAAACACATTTGAAATCTACACTAAAAGGCATTCAAATCTCCTATTTAAAATTTCACAGGTTCACTTGAAAGTTTTGCAAATCTCCTATTTAAAGTTTCACAGCTTCACTTGGAAGTTTTGCAAGGGTTAATTTGATGCTATCCAAGTTTCAATAAGAATGTATAAAACATTAACATGGAAGCTTTCCAAGATTCAAAACAATGTTTCTTAGTTTGGCTTGAAATCATTTCGAGCTTCACTTAAAAGCTTTTCAAGCTTAATTTGAAAGCTTCATTTGGAAGATTTGCAAGCTTCAATTGGTATCTTTGCGAGCATCATTTCTAAGCTTTGCAATGTTTCTCCAATTCAAAATTTCTGTTGACTGGCAAGGTTTGCTTGAAAGAGCTACAATTTTTGTTTTAAATAAATTTGCATCATTTGTAAGCATTAAAAAGTTTATAAATGGCCTTGAAATCAATCCAAGCATGAATAAGATGGTAATAAATTTGCAGCAAGAAGCGTTTCAAGTTTCATTTGGAATTATTCCAAGCCTCCATTATTTGAAAGTGACGTTCAGAAAATTAACAATTGAGCATCACCACAATAGCATTTAATTTAGTTGCTACACTATTAACTTACGTCATCATCATCATCGTCATATTTCTACGAAAATTGATGTTCTGTCAACTAGTTATAAATAAGTGCAAATAATTCCAATTATAGTTAATTTCTAGAAATTTGTCATTCTCATCTGTAACTTCTCCGTCCCTGCTCTTGCTGATGTTTATTTTGTTGAATCATCTGTCCTACTCAACCACCCATCCAACCTTCCGTCAGAGTGGATTTTTTAAATCAGTTCTAGTTTTGTTTTTCACCCTCTTCGGCCTACTCCACTGCCCATCCGTCAGAGAGTCTACAGAAAGAGTTTAACTTTCTCCGGTCTTCCGTCGGAGAGGTGTTTTTCAGCTCTAGCTCTTTTTTTTCACCCTCTTCGGACTACTCCACTGCCCATCTCCGTCAGGGAGCCTACCGAATGGGTCTTAACCTCCTCCGCCCTTCCGTCGGAGAGGTATTTTTTTAGCTCTAGTTATTTTTTCATCCTTTTCGGCCTACTCCACTGCCAATCTCCGTCAGGGAGCCTACCGAAAGGGTCTAAACCTCCTTCGCCCTTCCGTCGGAGAGGTATTTTTTAGCTCTAGTTCTTTTTTTTTTGTTGTTTTAGTATTCTGCATCTAACCAATCTTCAGTGAATTTCTATCTACCCACTGCGCCATTGTCGTGACCTGGGCGAGGAAACTTCAACTTCACTCTTCGCGACATTCTGCATTCGCGCCAACACAACTGTGCTCTGTAAAATCCGTCAAATAACTGAATCGATAATGCACATGCATCTACTACGATTTCGTCTGAACACGCTGCTACGTGAATAACCTTCTTAGTTATTACTACGTTCATGGTGAATCATTCAAATAAAATAAATATAATTATTTTCATTCATTTTTGATCATTCAAATACTGTTATTATTATTATTGTTTCCATATTACCATTGAACTGTTAGGGAACGTCCATTAATTACGTCACGCAAAAATTGACTTTTTATAACCCCCCCCCCTCCCCCTTGTCACGTTTTTTGTATGAACCTTCAATTTTTTTTGTATGGATCGTCACGTTTTCTCAAACCCTCCCCCCTACTGCGTGACGTAATTAATGGACCTTCCCTTACATCTACCACAGCATCTACAACATCTTGGCACTATCAGATAGCAATCAGAGCATCGAAAGAAAGCCGTGTTCCAGACGGCCCACGACCCTGAGTGACAAGGAGCTCCAAAGATGCTGAAGAGGAAGACCGAGGGAAAAGTGGCTACATCGCTGCGTGCGCTTGGCCGGGATGTCGGTTCAACCGGCCAAACCATGAAAGTACCTGGCGAATATGAATATACATGTCAGGAAGCGGAAGTCACGTCAACTGGCTTCAGAGTTGCAGGCAATGACACAGCGGCAGCGGCTGAATAAGATGGTCAACTCGATTTTCCCGGCGCATCGCGACGTGGCGGTGGTGATGGACGACGAGACCTATCTCACCCTGGATGGCAACGACTGGCAGGGAATTTTACTTCCCCACGAAGGAAGCGTGCTCCGAGGTGAAGTTCATTTCACACATCAAGATCCACTAGAAGGTGCTGCTGTGGCTGACAATCAGCGAGAAGGGGAAGTCAAAGCCGCTCTTCTTTCGCTCCGGACTGGCCGTGAACGGGGAAATTTATAGTACGAAATGCCTACGAAACGCGTACCTGTCAAGATAAGCAGTAAAGGTAGTTGCAATTAAATGGAAAATACTAATCTCTCTTCTCATTTTATAGTTACCGGTATTCCACTAAACAGCTCACACTTTCCAGAATTCAATATCAGATGCATTGGTCCGTTGTAGCATGGTGTTGCACGGTAAACTGCTTGCATCCTTTTTTACTAAAACACGACACAAATGTTTGCACCTTCTTTCAAATAAGCTATTTGCAGAGTGAAAGGCTAAAGGCGTACAAGAACAGATTCGTGCAAAACCAAATTTATTCATAAGTTACGTTTATGAAATTCTTAAGTTATTTGCCTGAATGTATGTAAACTAGGAACTTTAAAATGTTTGTCTAAGACTATCAGGTCGTACAGTTTATACACTAACCCTATATGGTCTCCAAACTAATTAATCCTACTTTTCTTGATTTGACACAAATGTTCCATAGGACCTAATGCAATGTTCGGTTTGAATATTATCCATCAGAACGAAATTTTTTTTGATGGATTTCACTCTTCAAACAATCAGAACACGTGTTTTGTGTTGTCTTGTTCGGTTCGTTCTTTCACTGTGTAAATGATCAAAGGGCTTTGACGTCCTACTCCGTCATCTACTTAAACAGCAGGGGAGCAAAAAGGACGGCAAATTCGATTAGCCTCACCTGTTTACATCTCATTTACATGATATCGCTTCTAATCGCGTTAACTATGGTTATCAAGTTGCGTTGAAAATCACTTCGACTAGGATCGCGTCGCGTTCGCTTCCACTATGGGGGCCACCTAAGGGTGAAGACGCGGTGGTTTGGCGGGATCCAGCGTCAGCTCACTACTCGAAGCGATCGTTGGAGGAGATGGAATGGCTGAATATTGATGTGGTACCCAAGTCGGCGAACCCACCCAATGTCCCCTAGCTGCGTCCCATCGAGAATTTCTGGGTCAACCAGAAGCGTTCAACAATTTTGTCGTGAAAACTGAGGAGGAATAGATAAATAAAACAAAGAAAGAACTCAAAAACATGCCTACATGCATGTTTTCGTCCGCCATGGCGAATGTTCCGGTTAACTGCCTAAAGGCTGCTCGCAAGGGCGTAGAACTTTCTTGCAAGTAAGCTTGAATAATTACCGTGGGAATTTTATCAAAAGCAATTATCTGTCTTAGCTTTTTTTACCACCATCCGAAAAAAGTCTATTATTTTAAAGCAAACTTTACGAAGGCAAGCATACATTCCAGAAAATCTTCAACATGATGCATTTCAATACAACCCTTTGGTTGATTACAATGCGGATATATCAGTTGCCATTAGACCAATGAGTGTAGTTTGTTCTCATTATATTGCATTGAGCTTCCCAAATGAAACAACAGAGCCTTTGCTGTCTGGATTGTTGTCTGGTTCAGGAAGTGGTTTAAAACATTTTCTGCAGAACATCCAGAGTTGTAATGGTTGTTTTCGAACGGCTTCGTTGGGCGCAATGCGCATAATACTAGTTAAAAGTTTTCTTGGTTATTTAACCTGACAGAGTTTAAAAATTAGTAAATTGTGAAATTGTGAAACCGTATACATTACAGGTTCAAGGACGAAGGACGCAGACCATATATTTCAACAGATTTATTTAATGGGAGATTCCCTCAGCAACATTATTCCACCACGAATCGGGACGTTGTACAACAATTGAAAGCGATGCTTCATGAACACAATGGATTGATTCAAATGTTCAAGACTGCTCTAGATCGAATGCCATCTAACAATCATAATATGATTCGAGCTAATTCCTTCTCCAGTTTTCTAATAAGTAGTTTAATTATAAGCAGGACAACGTCTGCCGGGTCAGCTAGTAAATAAATAAATAAATAAATAAGTAAATAAATAAATAAATAAATAGATAAATAAATAAATAGATAAATAAATAAATAAATAAATAAATACATAAATAAATAAATAAATAAATAAATAAATAAATGAATAAATAAATAAATAAATAAATAAATAAATAAATATATAACAATAAAAATCAAGGAGTTTATAACCGGCTATATTCTGAATTGGTGGACAAGTTTGTCTTTATTTTTCACTGCAGCAGCCGAAGAGGCCTGTTTCTTGGCAACTTATATCAAAGTGTATGTTTTTTCACTTGAAGTTTTCCGTCGTATGCAACCACTTAGTGCGAAACGATCATGTATTGATAACCATATTAATTGTTTTATATTATTAACTTGAGACAGAAATTTTGGTAAAGCATCTGTGGTTTGAAATTTGTTTGTACGCTACCAACGTTCTTTAAAACCAAAAACATTTCCTCCCACCTCCTGCCAGAAAAAACAAATCGCCCCGAGCATAAAATTTCCCTCGCTTTTCTCTGTGTCATCTGCCTCCCTTTAAAACTAATTACAGGTATACCCCGTGTAACGCAACAAAGTTTTTGACTCACATAAGCAATTTCTCACAAATTCAAACTTAATCATGTAAATATATGTTGCTAAAGAATGAAGGCGTAATTAATTTTTGTGATTGAATAAATGATTACTTCAAGATGATCTTCCAAAATTAAGGTTGCGTACATCGAGGTATACCTGTAGTCGTAAACTGAGAAGCACATGTAGCAGTGTGTACTTGGATTTCACTATTCACTATCTTGGCAACATGGAGCGTGTTTCAAATGATACGATTCGATATGCCGTGAAGTGAATAGCTCTATAGTAAGCGGGATAAGAAGGTATCGCATCCAGCCACTGAGCCACATGGCGCGACACAGCCACCGCATGTATGCAAGTCATCTATGCTAGACAAGGACAAGTACGAGAGAGTGTGAAAGATAGTCAAATACCAGGCAAACAAAAGCAACACGAAGCCCGGGACATGCAATGACCGCCAAACATACCCCGAGCGACCGATCCAAACCCAACTAAACCGAAACCAACCAACCAAACGAGTTCGTATCACATAAAACATTCAACCATTATTCCTCATATAACAGGCACCTCTGAGCTGGATGAGACTATCTGACCAGAGTGCACACGATTCGTCATACGGAGCGTCGCGGCGTCGCTCCACCTCCCTAGCTATTTCTGCGATTACTTGGATTCGTCCCTTCCACCCCATTTCTTGAACCGTTCATCATCATCGTCGTCGTTGGTTCAGTCGATTTTCGCAATCAAATCTAAAATAAAACGAAAGAAAACCTTCATCATGAATCTTATTTCAAGGAAGAATTGTCTGAACAGATCGTGCGAAGGTTTCAAATTGCTTTCAATCCTATTTAGAGCTGCTTTGAATTATTATATTTTTCCCTTTCTAATATAACTTATAGGACTTCAGGTATTGTTTGAAACAATTTGATTAACGATGTAATAAATAATTTAAATACACAAACATAAATTATGTTGGCTCAGGTACACCGTAGTATGTTGAACCAATGAAGCACGGGCCATGCTGTAAGATTAATTCCACAATATTAATTACATTAATAATAGCTTTACATACTATAATTTTACTTTCCCTTTGTTCGGAACATAAATCACTTCGAGCAGTTTTTTGATTTATTGCAGTATTTTCGTTTTATCGAGAAATGATGAAGTATTCGTTTGTTTACAGTTTTCATTGATTGTTTTGATGCAATGAGTCGAGTTTTATTGAAAGTTTCCGATATGTATACCTTTTGAAGAGTGAGTACTATTCATATGCGCACCCCTTTGTCAGTAATAACCAGATTCATCGGAAAGAAAGCAAACAATCCCAAGTAACAATTCAAGCATAACTTTTCAAAAGGACGTATGTCGCAAATGTAAACAAATCGAGTTTTTCATTCTATCCTGTCATTAATAACACCCTTTATGTAGTTGCAATTGCCAAATAACAATATCAAAATTATTCAGTTATGTGCGCCAATTTTCATATGCGACCTATCTGATCTTTTTAAATGTTATGCAAATAGTTCAGATACACCACACAGCAAGTCGACGTATCTGCGCTTGAAAATTATACCCGGTGTATCTGACATGACGCAAGTGCTAAACGTTCTGAAATACTGACGTATCCAACCGGTGTATGTTACAAGCAAGATGTCACACTGACGTATCTAACAAGGTGTATGTGTATGGTATGGAGGCAAACCGGTGTATGTGTTAATTTTCTCAAAAATAGAGCGAAAGTGAATGAAAACTAGGATTTTTACTTCTTATAATATGATTCAACCATGATAGAATGAACAGATCGAATAAAACTTGAAGTAAAGTTAAATAGGATTTAATGAAAGCATCTGGAACTTCAACCTCATGTTTCTCAATTCCTATCAAATGTTAGATACGTCTATTTGAAAAGTTATGCTTGAATTAAGTTTTATTCCAGCTGTATAACACTCCTCCTGGCTTTGTTGATAAAACTACATTCCATACTGTTTTGTCTATCAATATCTCCTCTATGCTTCTTTAAAGCCGAAATTTGTACAAATTTCAAATTTGTGGCCCACTCTATAGGCAGTTGTGAAAACTACTGAATGACAAACAGGATCAAGTTCCTATCACTTCGAAGTTCTCTGAGCACAAACCTGAAATACTAAAGGTTGTTTCGATCAGAATCTGGTCGACTTAAACTTGACGCGTTTTATTTCATCGTGCATTAAAAATTTTGAACACCCCTCAATTTGAACATGTGTGCGTGTAGCATCATGCCACTATTTTGATTTTTTCAGTTATCAAAATGTCGTCGAAGGAATAGAAGCAACGCATCAAAATTTTGCAAGTGCATGGTGAAAATCCAAACTACTCTCACGCCAAGTGGGCGAAATTTTTGAATGTGACTAAATCAACTGTTAATGTTATCAACAGTGTTTGTAATCTGTCCAACTATTTGATTTCGCCGACGACGTTGATATCGTAGCACGTAACTTTGAGACGATGGCGGAAACGTACATCAGACTTAAGGCTGAAGACTGAAAACAAAATACATGAAGGGAAGAGGTTCACGAGAAGACAATGTTAGCCTCCTAGCACGTGTTCAGATCGACGGTGATCGAAGAAGTAGACGAATTCGTTTATCTGGGCTCATTGCTGACCGCCGATAACGACACCAGCAGAGAAATACAAAGGCGCATTATAGCTGGCAATCGTGCCTACTTTGGCCTCCGATGGACGCTAAGATCGAACAAAGTTCGCCGAACCACAAAGTTGACTATCTACAAGACATTAATTATACCGGTAGTTCTCTACGGCCACGAAACATGGACATTGCTAGTGGAGGGCCAACGCGCCCTTGGAGTCTTTGAACGGAAGGTGCTGCGTACCATCTACGGTGGAGTGCAGGTGGAAGACGGAACGTGGAGGTGGCAAATGAACCACGAATTGCACCAGTTGCTGGGAGAACCTCCCATCGTGCACATCTCTAAAATCGGTCGACTATGATGGGCTAGGCATGTCATAAGAATGTCGGACGATAGCCCTGTGAAAATGGTTCACGAAAACGGACCACCAGGTACAAGAAGAAGAGGCGCGCAACGAGCAAGGTGGATCGATCATGTAGAAGGTGACCTGCGGACCCTTCGCAGACAGCGAGGCTGGCGAGGTACAGCCATGGACCGAATAGAATGGAGATAACTTCTGTGTACAGCAGAGGCCACGCCAGCCTTAGTCTGATTGGTAAAGTAAGGTACGGTAAACGTTTGTCGATAGCCAGGAAAGCTGTATCGGGGGGAAGTCGAAAACCGGAGGACACAGCGACAACAAAAAGAGTTGCCCGCTGTTTCGAGCGGAACTCCCACCTCTCCGTCCGAGATGACGCAAAGAAGCTGGGAGTGGTGACTCCAAATCACGACGATAAACAAAACACGTTAGCCAAAGCACGATTGGGACAATTGTACACGACGATGCTGACGAAGTTTGATTGGTTGGTACAGGACGATGAAACTTACGTCAAGGCAGACTTTAAACAGCTTCATGCACAGAAATTTTATACGGCAACCGGACGGGCAAAGGTGGCAGATATTTTCAAGCATATGAAACTGTCAAAGTTCGCGAAGAAATATCTGATGTGACAGGCCATCTGTACCTGTGGCTTGGAGAGCAAGGTTTACATTGCGACCGGAACTGTCAACCAAGAAATTTATCTGAGCGAGTGCCTACAAAAAATACTACTGCCTTTCCTGAAGCGACACAATTGATCCGTTCTATTTTGACCGAATTTGGGATCTTGCCATTACGGAAAAATCCATAGAGTGGTAAACTGCCAACAACGTTCAAGTGGTACCCGAGGACAAGAACCCTCCCAACACGCCAGAGCTCCACCCAATCGAACAATATAGGGCCATCTGACGACGCAACCTTAAGCGGAACCTTAGGAAGACTCAAAAAGCTGTTGTGAGCGAGAACCAGTTCAAGGAGACTGTACAAAATCTTATGGCAGGTGTTAAACGAAATACCCGGCAATTCGCATTCGGTTAAAAGGAAACTTAGCTGATTATTTCTCCTGTATTCTGTATTAACTGAACTTGAAAAAGAAACAAAATAAAAACTTTGAGTGACTGCCACACATAACTGTTCGACCAAATTTTGATCGGAACACCCTTTATCAGGACTTCAGGCGTGAAATTTTCAAGAATCAGTTGCTCCACAGGAGCATCCATTGGTTAGCAATTCGAGCGTTGTTTGTTTTGTTTTGTTTGTGATTCTTGGACTCAAAAATCGTGAAGTGATAATTAACCTAACCAATAAATCATGTAGAAAAAGGACTCCCTCCAGTTTTACCTTGATAAACCCTTCATAAGACCATGAAGTTTTTCAACATGTTATAGTGAACGATTGAGAAAACATGAGAACCTTAATTGAGCCTATTGGCTGCGAAAACCAGCACACGACCAAATGGCCACAGCTGTCAAACTTCAGTTTGATATACTGGTTGGCTTTTGTTGTTCTGCTTTGTTGGATCTTCTGCTCTTCTGATTCATTGAGCAGTAAATAATATTTAAGAAAAAAAATTCTAGTTTTGTCCAAAACAAATTGAGCGTAGCAAATCATATGCGCATTTAATTTCCTGCAATTGATGGAATTCAATAAGGTTATGTAAAAGAATGCGGAGATCGGTCTCCGATCTACAGTTCATTTGTGTTACACTTAAAATTTGGATAATTTATTTTTCTACATTTCACGGCGATTGGAAAAAATCACAGTTTTACCAAAAAGCCAATTTATCTTCGCAATGAATACTGTGAACCTCATGTTTCTCGCCGTTTTAAAACTACATGACCTTCCGCAATGCCCGTTTGCCGTTTAATGCACTTACTGGAGGAAAAATGGTTTTATAATGCTTTTTCTACTGACCATAAAACAATAACATGAAGGTGTTCTAAAACGGCATTTCAAAACAGCATTTTCATAAAGTTCATAAAGTCGAAATAAAACCTTTGATAGTAGTAGAAAAAATTTAAGAAAACAAGGTTTTAAGATCGTTGTAAAAAAGCTGTTTAGGTTCTGATAAACCTGACTAAAATATCTAACCTATTGGCACCTCTTGGTGCCATAATGTAACTAAACTGATTTCTAATGCCTTTCATGAGAGTTTAATAAAACTTAATAAAGCTGAATGGTTTTGGAAATGTTACTTGGAAATTACACCGATATTGGTCAAGCATTAAAACAATGGTCATAAACAGTTCAAACTCTAGAAATAGAAAAAAAAGAATTCACATTAATGCAGACTAGTCAATGTGTTCCTTCTTTCAAACCCATCCTCAATAGATCTACCGGTGTTTTGTCGTCGATTTAACAGAATATAAAATACAACAAGGACTATTATATATACCTTTGACCACGAAAAAAAAAATGTTTGAGGTAATCCAGACTAGGATTTGGTGGTTAATCTGATATCCCGTAACACAGCTCGAGAAGGTGGTCTACCAGTGTTACAAGCAATAGTTGTACCTTACCATAAGCCTAAAGGGCGATACGGTCAAAATTTGGTCAATATCAACTTGACGTATTTCTTTCAATTTTGCATTTAAAAAACCTGAACACCCCTCATTTTGAAGGAGTGTGTGTGTAGAATGTTGCTCCTATTTTGATTTTGGAATTCACTCTTCAGTTGTCAAAATGCCGTCCAAGCAAGAAGAGCAGCGTATCAAAATTTTGCTCGCGCATCGCGAAAATCCGAGCTACTCGCACGCAAAGTTGGCAAAATCGCTAAAAGTTGCCAAATCAACCGTTACAAATGTAATTAAAGTGTTTGGGGAACGTTTGTCGACAGCCAGGAAGTCTGGATCGGGGGGAAATCGAAAACCGGAAGCCGCTGAGACGACAAAGAGAGTTGCCGGTAGGTTCAAGCGAAACCCTAACCTATCTCTCCGAGATGCCGCAAATAAGCTGGGTGTATCGTCTACAACCGTGCATCGAGCCAAAAACCAACCGGACTATCGACTTACAAGAAGGTAGTGACTCCAAATCGCGATGATAAACAAAATACGACGGCCAAAGCGCGATCCCGGAGGCTGTACACGACGATGCTGACGAAGTTTGACTGCGTGGTAATGGACGACGAAACCTACGTCAAAGCCGACTACAAGCAGCTCCCGGGACAGGAGTTTTATACGGCAAAAGGAAGGGGAAAGGTAGCAGATATTTTCAAGCACACGAAACTGTCAAAGTTCGCAAAGAAATATCTGGTTTGGCAAGCCATCTGTACCTGTGGCTTGAAAAGCAGCATTTTCATAGCTTCCGGGACTGTCAACCAAGAAATTTACGTGAAAAAGTGTTTGAATAAACGTCTGCTGCCTTTCCTGAAGAAACACGGTTGTTCCGTACTGTTTTGGCCGGATTTGGCATCTTGCCATTACGGTAAAAAGGCCATGGAGTGGTACGCCGCCAACAACGTGCAGGTGGTTCCCAAGGACAAGAACCCTTCCAACACGCCAGAGCTCCGCCCAATTGAGAAATACTGGGCTATTGTCAAGCGGAACATAAAGAAGACCAAAACAACTGCTAAGGACGAGCAGCAGTTCAAGGCAAACTGGCTTTCTGCGGCGAAGAAGGTGGACAAGGTGGCTGTACAAAATCTGATGGCAGGGGTCAAGCGTAAGGCCCGGCAATTCGGATTTGGAAAAGCGGAAGCCTAACTGAACATTTTTCCTGAATTTTATACTAATTGAACTTGAAAAAGAAATTTAATTTGATTTTTTAAATAAACGATTTCACCGATTTACACGCGTTTTCCCTTGACCAAATTTTGACCGTATCACCCTTTAGTAAGCAGCTGGCAGGTAAACCTGAAGTATAATTTTGACCATTTCTACCGAATTAATTTATGTAATATTTTGTCGTAGCACTTTATCACAGCTGGATGCCAATTAACCTAAATATGTGCGATAAGTTAGCAAAATTATTTCTGGACATTAAGGGGGCTTGTGATTCAGTTTCCATTGAAATAATCAGATAATATGCCAAAATGTGGACTTCCCGGAATTTGAAATAATTTTTTGTACAATTTGTTGTCAGAAAAGATAATGATCTTCTCTCTGGAGAACTGACACCCTCCAGTATTTGTTACATGGACCTGCTCCAAGGCTCATGCCACAGCCCCCTTCTTTGTAACTTTTTTGTCAAAGGTATTGACAATTGTTTGGCAAAACATTGCAGATAACACTCAGATAACTCGCTGACAACATTATGGTTTCCTTAATAGGCTTACATGCTTGTTCTGTTTATGTTGCTGAGCTGGCAGCAATCAACTTCGCATTGAGAATGATTTTTATCATACACGCAGCCTAGCCTCATTTCAATTGAGGCTCGTCTGTCGATGAAGCCTAGTAGACATTCATTTTGTTTCCTTTCAGAACTAAGGGAACATATGGGTGTGCTGTTCGAAAGGTCATATTTGATCACCTTTGTATGGGTCTCTTCACATTGCTCAATCCCAGGCAATGAGAAAGTGGACTCGCTTTGAAAGGTGGTTGCCGAAGAAGGCGATTTGTATGATGGACAAATTTCACACGATGAATTTTACCATTTAGTACGTCAGAGTACCCTTTCGAGTTGGCAAACGGTTATGGTGACATCGATCACGCAGTTTACACCCAAAATTAAAAAAAACAAGATTGTAATGCAATTCCGCGTGATTTGGTTTCATTTTTCGTTGGAGAAAAATTGCAACACTGGTCGTGGGCAAAAAAGCAACACATCAATTCGCTTAGAAAAATTCAATGGGTGCGTGAGGTTGTGCAGTTGATTAGTAGTAGTAAATTGAATGGCTCACAAAAAAAAGAACTAGATCCGCAACTGAAATTCGAATCGCGACCGTCAGTATGACGGCTCTTACTAATAACCATCTAGCCTCTACAACAAGTTGTGGTGATCGGAATAAAAGCCCTACAGTTGCTTCGATTGTCGAGGCACTCAACGTTATAGCAATGAAGCAAATGTCGGTCGCAGACACTGAGATGGCTTCGTTTATTTCATAAAACGCTGAGTGACTTAATGAGAGGGAGATGGGAGTGTGATGATGAGTGAAAATAAAAATAGAACACTTGACAGCAGAATAGCAACAGTGGCAAATAGCGTAGCGGCGTTCTTCGTCATTGTCTCACCCATATCACAGAGAACAGACGAATTGGCTCATACGAATATAACAAATAATCATGTGTATTCTAATATAGTGGCGCCGTAGTATGGAGACATTCCATACTAATAAAGGCAATCACGGTGAAAGCAATCCACCCATGGGAAGAGTTATTTTTCGCCATATCGTTTCTATTTTATGGGAAAAGCTAGGAGAAACGATGGTCCTACCGTGAAGTGGAAAAAAAGTTGTGAATTTGTATAAAAACCTCTCTTGCTATGTATTTAAGATCTTTTGCTTTTGGTTTCTTCGAATACAGAAAGACGGCCTGTGAAAAAAGTGGTATAGCTATATTTCTCTTCCCTTGGATAAGAAGCTTTCACCGTGCAGATCAATTTTCGATCTGTCATCCGCACCCATGTAAAAACAGATATTTTTCATCCGTTTGATCATCAACAAAGTTTGATGTCTCTGTATGTAAAGCTGTTCCCATCCACTTTTAGTAGTCAACATCATCTTCGAGATATTCGCATTCCATTGCGTTATCTGCTGGCAAATGCTATGATCTTTCCCAACACTTTGCGGGTATGCTCTTTCCCAATCAATCAGTATTTGATTGCTTATCGGAATCCTCACAGGAACCTTCGCCGGAACCACAAAGAGAATCCACGGGCGGAACAGCATTAGGTACAAACTTAAATCCATAATTTCAGCTCGGTAAAACTTTTTGCTGATTTTTATCTGTAAATATGAATTTATACTGAAAGAACGGTTTTTTGTACAATATTTGCTGATTTCTGTAATATTTATTACTGATTTTTTGGTAAAACATTATAAAATACAGATGTCGGTAATTAATGTAACCGAATACCTCGGTATCAGAAAAAACTCGGTACTTTTCGTAAGATCAGTAATTTTGTGAAGCGACCATTCAGCAAACAAAATGTAGCTTTACCGAGCTATCGTCAATATGTATAACGAACTCTCAGTTCTGGCTGGTTCTATATGACGCCATTTTTAAAAAGTTCAGTTATTAAGTTAACACTTCACACTAAACGCGTGTTCTTTGGCGTGTAACATTGTGTAATGGAGGAACTTTAAACTCGCTGACTGAAGTGGACAACAGCATTGCATTGTCTGCACATTTTGGTTATCTAACCGAAGATTCGGGCAAAGTATGGCGATTTTCTTCCAAGTATACGCAATGGTAAGTCTATTTAATCATTTGGATTTCTTCACATCATTGACTACGTGTTTCTAGACTTTATTCGAACGTTGGCCATAATCCGATTGAGGAATCCATCTCGTGACAATCAAAAAGGGAGACAGCATTCAAGAAAAGCCCAGTTTTTCCGATCGATCCAGTGAATAGTTTCAAACACGTAATTTGAAAATTTCTATATATTTTGATTTAATTTTTCGGAGCGAATAAAACATGAACTCAGAACAAGTGTCTAGCTTGTGAAGGTATTTTTTATTATCGCCGCAAAAATGGGGGTTTAAATTACCATTTCGTTCAGTATTTGATTTTACAGATATTCCGCACTGATTTTGCGGATTTGTCGGTAGTAAATTACAAATAAACGGTAAAAAAAATACTGAGGTTCTCGGTAATTAAATGAATTGGTGTGGCGACATGTTCGGCTATTTTTAAGGATTGTCCAGTTAATTTTGAAGATCAGTTCGGTATTTTTTGACATATTGCTAAAGGTTATACAGTACCGAGGAATCGGTAGTTGAAATTGATCACCGAGGTGACCACCGAGAGCTCAGCTGTTGAAAAATCGGTAATTTTTTAACTGAGCCCGGTAAAAATAATTAAGTGTGTAGTAGCCTACAAAGTATACACACCTAGATTTTTTTACAGAAATCTGTAAAGTTTCACCGAATTCTCAACAGCTGAACGTTCGGTAATACGATTTTACGGATTTCGGTGAAATTTTACCGAAAACCGGTAAATTTTTTACAGATATCTGTAAAATTTCACCGAAATCCGTAAAATCGGATTACCGAACGTTCAGCTGTTGAGAATTCGGTAAAACTTTACAGATTTCAGTAAAAAAAAATCTAAGTGTGTATGAAAACATTATTGTGACTGCCGATATTGCGATGATTTTTCCCGCACCCGAGTTCTTTCCTGTGCGGTAACTCTCTGTAGGGAAGTGGTCAGAACATAGTTTTCTATTGTGTTCGAAGGCTTTCGCACCAGAACGTTCGAATGTTTCAGCTGCCTATTGACCAGCAACATGTCACCCACCTACTGCATCTACCTTATACAAAGAGGGTTAATTACTCTTTTCTCAACTGTTTGCGTAATTAACTATCAAATCATTGTTTTTGGGAAACTTATGGAATGTTTTCCCAAGGTTTTTTCTTTGCTGATTTGTGCAATTCACATTTTCATCCCATTTCAACCTATCATCATCACTTTGTTTACCAACATTGATTACGTAACAGAACAACTCTGTCAATGTTCCTGTATCAAATTAGATATTCCATACTAATTTGAATCGACAGTTCCGTTTATGATCACAAGCGTTCATTTGAGCCTGGACGTCTGTTCTCTGTGCCCATATTGAGAAGTTGTTGACGGTTGAACAAAAACCTAACGGTTGCTGCGACAGTCGAGGCACTAAGCACCCAGCAATAACCGCTTGCACACACTTGCATGGCCTTGTTTATACCATAAAAAGCTTTGTTTATCATGATGGGCAAAATTGACGGATTTCTCAAGATATGATTGCAAAAACTGAAATTGCATTTTTTTTGCCACAATTTCAACTGTTGGGTGTAGCAATGCACGAATAATGACGCCGCCAGAACGCAACTCTTGAATACCCTAGAAGCGCAAGGAAGACAACCTTATTTTCCTATAAGAGATGGGTTAGGATCTCGCGACCTGTTTTATATGCAGTCGAGTTATGTGTTTATTCAAATGTCTTGTATAAAAGATTGATCTGCTTGCGTTTTGTTTTTCTTTATTTATTAGTTTTTTTTTGTTTTGTTTCGACATCTTGAGGAGTCTCATCGTCGCTCAATGGTAACCACAACCGGCCGAACACATAAAATGGCAACCGCAACCGAATGAACACATACACTGACTTTAGCAAAGCATTTTTTTAAACTTATTTATTTTCCGTCGGCCTATTTCCTCACATGGTGACATTCACCGACGCTAGGGAGACGACTCTACCACCTGGACCCTACCTAACAACTCATGACTATGAACCGGGACCAACGGCTTTACTTCCCTTCCGAAGGACGACGTTTTTTTTCGCCTCAGAAAAACCACCGGCGTCGACTGGGATTAAACCCAGACCCACTGCGGTGCCAGTAGCAGTCACGCTTACCACTACACCACCAACGCCGGCTAATAGCAATGCAGTTGATAGAGTCGATTTTCCTTCGTTGCTTTACAAATTTGCTGAGACGTGTGGGTTCAGCCAAACTTGCATGGAAGAACGCAACGAGTAAGATTTTTAGGAAATCTATCATCGGTTGTGAATGTTACATCGGGACTACCAAAGGGATCCCATTTGGGTCCTTTACTATTTATTTTGTTTGTCAATGATGTTGAATATATTCTAGGCCATTTCAATCTTTTAATATGGATATGTAGATGACATGAACCTTTTCATGGAAATACGTAAATCATCTGACATTGAAGTCTTCCGAGGAGTGCATCTCAGTCTCATTCACTTAAAAGTGCAATGTAAGGCAAGGCACCATCACAATAGGTCAACAAACTGTTAAAAGATGCAATTAAGTTAGAGATTTGGGAGTCATACTTGATTCCGAGCTCACTTTTATAGTACACTATAACAATATAAAGGTTTAGATTTCATTTCAATGATTCCTATACAATAAAAACGTTGTATATTACATAAGTTAGGCCCTTTTCTTGAGTACTGCATTTGGGTTCCATTTCAGGATACACATAAAGAACGTATTGAGTCAGTGCAGAAACAGTTTTTATTGTATGCTTTGCGAAAATTAAGGTAGAGTTCTTTTTGGCTACCTTCTTATGAATCTCGATGCATGTTATTTAAAATGGATGGTTTTAAATGTCACCCATATTAACCTCTGGTGAACCGAGAGTAAACGGCCCAAGTCCTACTAATAATAGTATTGAGTTATTGCATTATAAAAAACAGTGATTTATCGGCTCAGTAAAGCTAACGCAATTGAGCCTTCCAAATAAATAAACTGAAAAAAATTAGAGAAATTGCAATCAATCAAGCTATTAACTAGGGATAGTAGAATAAGTCGTCCTGAAAAGGACAGATTTCAGATGGTGAGCGTATCCGCGTCGTACTGAGGCCCTAAAGACTTATTCTTCTTAGTTCATTTCAAATTAAATTTTTAGTTATTTTTTCTCCAAACAAAACAACAGTTTGATTTAACCGCCACTTTAAATGAATCAATCTTAAATTTTAATTTGTTTCCCTAAGTCAACACAACCTATGTTTTGTAATAATAAACCTCTTTCAAGGTGGAAACAACAAAACAATATAAGTTTAAAACAACCATAATTTGTGTTGTACTGTGGTAATATGTTTTGGTAGAATCAACCAATCTGCCTGTTTGTTTCAAAACATAATCGTTGGTTTAAAACAACAAAACGATTTTTTAAAACAACTTGTTTTTTAGTTCTGATGTCAACAACAAAAATTGTTGTTTCAAACGGGACTATTTTTTCTCCGTGTACCGAACAGCAGAATGAATTTATTGACGAATCAAAGTTAAAATAAGAAGAAGAAGACACTGAGTGGTGATAAATCTGACAGCTCCCATGTTGAATAATAGGACGAATTTCTTTAAATGCTTCTAGACACTCAAATGAAAGCAAAAGCAGTTAGTTGTATGATAGATGAATCATTCAGAATAATTCAATGAGGACATTTTCAGCAAAATAAAAATGAAATAAAATTAATGCTCCTATTGCGCACTTTTGAGTATTTCATCTATCATTCAACAAACCGTTTTTAATTAAAATTTCATTTGAATTTTTTAGAAGCATTTCAAAATTTTCGTTCTACACACTTAGAAAATTTTATAGTATTCGGTAATTTTTTACCGAGCTTTCATCAAGTGAACGGTCGGTAATCTGTTCGGTAATTAAATCAATTACCGAACGCTCGGTGCTCAATTTGTTTGGTGAACTGTCAAAAAAATACCGCACAGTTCGGTAACGATAGATTTGATGATCCGTCAAAAACTACAGTTCGGTAATTTGTGTAGTCTGGTACCGAACCGTTTCGTTTTTTTTTGTGTTTTTTTTCGTTCAACACCAAACTTTTTATTAAACAATGCTCTATTTGTTGTTAATTTTTTATTTCCTTATTTATATATATATTTATCTTAATTTAAACTAAAATTCAAATAATGTACGAAAAACTAGTATCAATAAGTAATTACAAAAAAAAAACAAGACAGGGAATGCAAAATTTTTGTTCCAGTTGTATCGGACCCAGAATGGCACCAAAAATCAATAAAAATGATTTCTCCGATGGAACAGATTTTGTATTGAAAACATAAAACGCTTGAATTAAATTTTTCAAATGCTGCCGGCAGGTGCCAAATGTGCAATCGAAAAATGTGTGCGACACAGAAAAGCGTCCTTTTTACCCTTCTTACATCAATAGAAGGGTATTAAGATCGCTTGAAAACTCGACTTTTTATCCGAGGCCCACAGGGCCGAGTGTCATATACCATTCGACTCAGCTCGACGAACTGTCTGTGTGTATGTATGTGTGTGTGTGTATGTGTGTGTATGTGTGTGTGTGCGTTACAAATAATGTCACATCGGCTTCTCAGCCATTTGTGAGCCGATTTCAGTTTTGTTGACGGCAAATGGAAGCTACAACATTCCCATAGAACGTTATTGATTTTTTTTTTCATTCGGACATTTTGTTACGAAGATATGAACGAAACAGTACTTGACGGCCTATTATAATAATAATCAAACAGTTTAGTCTCCGATTACATACTGAGCTATTTGTGCACTGATTTTAGTTTTGTTGGTGCCAAATCAAAGCTATGAAATCTCCAACAAAACTGGTCAACATTTGATTATGATTGGATAATCCTTCATGGAGATATGACAAAAACAATACCTGAGAGCACATAATTGTGAGATGAAAATATACTCGTTGCAGTACAAAACCAAACAAGACCAATCACACCAATCGATGCCGCTTGCATTCTATTGTGTCGCATCTGTTGCGTTGTATAGCACATACAGCGGACTAGCCACACTATGCGACTCTATAGAATTAGAGCAGCATCGATTGGCTCGAGTGGTCTGGTTTTGAACTGCAACGAGTATATTCGAAAATTACACAAAGTCTCCATTTACTATTTTCAACGAACATGTACTTATTAAGCATCTGGAATCCATGTCGATAATCGAAATTGACGCTTAGGATTGTCTAATAATTCATGCTATGGACTGATTATATGAAATTTCTAATATTTATGTAATTTCCCCTTTTATATAACTAGCATACACAAGTCATTAAAGACTATTAATGGTAATATTTTAATTTTTGTTCAATCCTGAACAATACGTTCAGGATTGACAAATAGTTCATTTTATCAACTGAATGTATGGCATATTGAATATTTCTGAATCTTCTTGGAATTTCTGATGAAAATATGTATCCAGTACAATATTGCCCACATTTGAGTTTGTAATTCTGGTGAAATGTAAGGAGGGTTCAGTCTCACCATCGGTGGATTAATGCGGTTTTTTTAAATTATGGTTGATATGCCGGTGCAATCCGGAAACATATCCGGACACATGTTCCCGTCAGTAAGAACACAATAACACCGGAGAAACCTGGAAATAATTATGGGTAAGTAATCTTACGGAAAATCTCGATGAGCCGAGGATCAGGCTCCTGCAGCTGCTGGTATACCTGCTTCATCACCTTTGATTCCGGGTATCGGCCAGGAGATGAAAACTTTTCAATGAACACTTTTAAAACCACCTTCTGGAACACAGCTGGAACCACGAGATTTCATGTAAAAGAACCGACAGTTTGACAGTTAATAATACTTCACCGGGCTTCGGTTATTCAGAGTTCATTTTACGTTTTGTTCGGTAAAGTGCTTACCGTATTCAGTGATTGTTTTTTTTACCGTATGAGTTGTTTTTTTTTCTACCAAATACGGTACATAAAATAAAACATAATAGATGGTGCGGTAAAGTGTTACAAAATGACGGTAAAATCAAAGAAGAATGCTAAGATGGAACAGTTGGAGCAAAAAAAAAATCATTTCAGTGTCCTTTTCAATAATTATTTTCGGGCCCTTTCGAATGAGCATTCCCCTGTTAACGGAGTGCAAAATCTTTTTTGCACATGCCGTTCCCTCGTTGTTTGCTAGATCAGCCGCGTCAGCATATACGAAATCAAAACAAAGCAGTGAAGTGGAAAAATTTATGCCGTGTTGTGAAAAATGACAAAAATCTGCTGTGTATCTGGCTGTTCCTACCGTTCTGGCATGCAGATATCTCTTCATGCATTCCCGAACAACCCAGACACGTAAGTAAGGTTGAGGTTGAGGTTGGCGATAAAATGTAAGGTTAGGTTACAGTTCGTTCCATTTGTGTTTGTTCGTGAAGAAATCACGGATTCAAGATGTTCGCTCGCACCACCGCCATTTTCCACACCGGAATGACCAACCTAATCCCGATGGAATCCTCGATGAGAACCTGCCCTTGAGCCTGACAAATCGCAACAAGTTGACCGCCATGTTTTTCATTTTCCTCGGATCCGGACTGGGAACTCCGTTTTTTATTTTGCGTCGCTATCTGCTGAGCAGTAAGGAGGTGCGCAGTCTATGATGGAAGTGCTGTGCTATTATAATGAAAAAAAACCGAGTGTTCTAGTTTAGACTGGAAATCAGTTCATACGATTGGAAACTCTTGTTCTGATAAGATCTAAAGTTCAAGTGTAATAGAGACGTAATATCATACGAGCAGTTTGAATTTACTTTCCCTACCACTCTAACTATGCTTAATGGAAGACAAGTTTCGTTAAATTTATTGAATAATTTTTACATAATTTTTCAATTATTTCCAGGTTAACTACTTGGGAACGATTTTGCGATCAGCAGTACAGTAAAAATAAGCGCATATGTTCATTGCATTTTGAGCCAGCATGCTTCAAGAACATGCATGCGTTTAACAAGAGGTAAGTTATCAAAATTGTAAAAAAATTGTAAAACCAGTTTTATTTCACACTTTGTGTCTGATCGCAAATGATTAGAGATTAAATCGATTAATTATATAATTTTTTGGGGAAACTCGAACGATGCATTCTCTATTTTTTCTTATATTGATAACAGGTTGCTACCAGGATCCGTTCCAACAATTAAAATACCTCCAGTACTACTCCAGAAGTTAATTGAGGATAGCCATCTTGAATTTCTCGAGGAAGAATTCCAGCACGTACTGCTTCATTTAAATAATGACCAACCAACAGAATCTCACCATACCCATGATCATACGGCGGAAGAAATAGGTTCGTATATACAGGTTTGACTCACACATGACCATTTCATCAAGTTTCGTAAGGCCACTAATGGACAAATACTATCTCTTATCTAAAGGCAACGCATCTGTGGGTAACAGGATTTTTGTTGCAAGAAAAAGCAAGTGACACAAATAATAAAGTCCTTGATTTAAGTTGACATTTAATCGATTTCCTTAATTCATAATTTTTTTTATATTCCTTAGATTATCATGAGCTTTACAAAACCGAACGGCGGCATCACCATCGTACTAAACGTCGACATCAAGATATGATTCGAGCAAAAAACTTAAAAATAAAAAAATTAAAAAAGCAATTAAAGGCCAAACAAAGTAAAGACGCAAAGGACCGAAAACTAATCCGAAAAATTAAAAATAATCCGGTGCTATATGAATCGATAATTAATGATAACAAAAAAAATATGGGCGAAGGTACACCCATATGCGCCGCTTCGTCACCGCGTTGAAATTAACTTCCGGAGTAGGATATAAGACATTGCGTCGATCTAAAGTTCTTTGCATGCCGCACCCAAAGACGGTATTGCGTTGGCAGGACGCTGTCAAGATCGCTCCCGGATTTAATCAAGAAATTATCGACAGAATGGAGATAGCAGCTCAGAACATGCCTTTGGAAGACAAAGTTCTAGCTTTGCTCATAGACGGGATGTCTTTGAAACCGATGCTGCAATACCATTCAGGATCTGATATATTTCATGGACTGCCGGATAATGGATTACTCCAGGAGTATGAAGACAATGATCCTGCCAAATTGGCAACAGAAGGAATAACTTTAATGGTCCGAAGCATTCTCGGCCATTTTAAACAGGTTTGTAAAACTCTATGTTATTTTAACTATCCTGATTTGTGATGTGATTTGTGATGCGGACATTAATATTTAACAAAATTAATAAATTTTATGCCTATTTCAGCAAAATAGCATTTGATCTAAAAAAAATAAACAAAAATCATCCACTTTACTCTTACTATAATTGTTTTCATTTACTTACATTTCAGGTCATAGGGTACTTTACTGCAAATAGTACTCTAGGTAGTTCACTGCAGAAATCTCTAGTCTGTGATGCTATTAGACTCTTGCGGAAAGCAGGATATCATCCTGTTGTGCTGGTCATGGACCAGCATTCGACGAACCAGAAAATGGCTGAGGATCTTGGAGTAACTGTTGCACATCCAGTTTTCAGTGTAGACTCCGTTGAAATTGTATGCATGTACGACAATCCACATCTTCTGAAATCATTTAGAAACAACCTTTCGGCAAAGAATATTCTTCTTGATGGAAACATTATTTCATACAAGTACATCAGAGATTTGTTTTACATTGATGCGACAAATGTTCCAAGAATCGTTCCGAATTTGAGTAAAAAGTCAATAATTCTACCACCGTTCAGTAAGATGCATGTAGGCCTAGCGACAAAAACAATCAGTAGAACGACGGCAAAAGGACTAAACTTCTACATCGAGGAAGGAAAAATTTCCCGAAAAGCACTAGGAACAGCTTCGTTGGTCGAAAATATGGATAGTCTATTCGACAGTTTCAATTCCCGATTTGAATTTGATAATGTGAAGGTTTGTAAAAAAGATGAAATTTTTTGAAAGAAATATTATGGTTTATTTCCATTTTAGCCATTGCGTGCTGCAATCTCTGATAAAAGCGATCACTGGAAGTTTTTACAAACATCCAAAGAACTACTTTTGCGGATTGTATTTGTTCCTGCAACCTCGTTCAACGCGTCTACGGTAAGTAAACTAAAAAGCATAAAAATCACATTAATCAAAATAAGAGACCGCATAAAAGACCTATGCATACATTAATCCTTTAGAACATAGGACTGTTATAAGGACGCTTTCAAACTTTACTTGTTCACCTTAAAGAAACTTGACTTTAAATTAATAAGTTTACAACATACTAAATCCTGTCCTGATTTTTTCAATCTCAAAGGCATTGCAAGAAGCCCAAAAACTGACTACCGTTCAACGATCACCGCCGTGTATTTCTGGATATATCCAAAATATTAACGCCGTCCGTTTACTATGGAATATAGTCAAAACTTTTCGCTTCACTCATATACCAATGAATAGAATATGCCAGGATCCATTGGAGAACGAGTTTGCCCGTATAAGAAGAGCCTGTGGCAACAATGATGCCCCAAATGCGTTTCAGTTTGGAGCTGCCTTGAAACTAGGTTGTGTTAAACGATCAATAGTCGAAGTGGCCAGCATAAATCGTTCTGCAAACTGTGAGGATGACATGCTTGAACATATAATCGACGACGTAGATACGAGTATGAACATTGATGTAGAAGAAAAGGATCCTTTGGAGTGTTCTGGTACTGATCTACTGCGACGCAGTTTCGATCCCATTCAATCCGACGACGGAATGCCCGATGCACCCGAACTCAATGCTTTAGTCTACATCATTGGGTTTGCTCTTTCTAAATTACCTCATGACACATGCAAGACTAACATGAATTTGACTCATACCGATAAGCAAACTAATAAAGAATGTTATAAATTCACACGATTAAAACATCAGCTTAATGCGCTCCATTATCAATACCCCAATTCCGTTGCCTTAGAAATCGGTGTGACACTTTTAGTAGCATTTAAGCAGAAGTTCTTGAAGTTTTTCAATGAATCTCGAAAGCTGATTAAAACTCGACTAGCGGAATATGTTAATTACGATGACTTCGAGTCAACAATGTGCCAAACGTGTTTCAATAATTTTCGTAACAGAATTCTTAACACGTTGTTTAAAGGACAGTTGACGAAATGGCAGAACACATTAACAAAGCAAAGTCGTAAAAATGGATTCCGGAGAAATGCGAAGGCCCGCCGAATGAACCTCGAAGAAATAAAGGGTACAGGAGAAAGAACGAAAAACTGCAAGAATACCAAACGACTAAAAATATCAAACAAAGTGCCACCAACTAGGAAAACTGGAAAAATTAGAAGAAAACCGGGAAATACTAACAACGGCACCACAGGAAAAAGAAGGAGCTTGCGGAGTAGAAGGGAAGATTGTAACCGTGACCGAGAATTATCTGGAAACGAGTCTGGAACAACACCTGAAATTGTACCTTACCGAGAAGCACTGCCAGAACCTGCCAACCTCAGTTCGGATATGGAGAAAACACAATTAGTGATAGAAGCGCTTGAGAAATTGGTCGCGTCTTTTCCACCACAAGCAGATATCAACGTTCAGAACAGGTATTTTAATTTCAAGCAAATAATATTCACAATTACAACATGTGAACAGTATACTACATAAATAGTATATTTTCTTCTCCTCTTTTAGGGATTGCCATCACATTCCAATGGACGAAATATTTTCGACATTCTCCAGATTTGAAGATGAACTGCAAAAATTATACAACAAGTACAAATATTATAATGAGAGGCATTTGGCTCATATTAAAAATTTGGTTTCCTGGCAAGTGGCTTCAAATATTATAACTGATGACCAAAAATATCGTATGCTGCTATTCTTAGAAGAAAAAATTGTTCCAGAGGAAGAGAAGGGACTGGTAAATTTGTGTGATGTTTTCTTTTGTTTGTTTAAAAAAAAACTAATTTATATATTTTTTCAGACCGCAGATTTTACAACCTCTGTACTCCTCTATGAGTGGGCTCTTCGTATTTTTATGATGGCTCATAGATTCGACAATAGAGAATCTGCCATTAAACATATAAAACTCCAGGATGCGGCAGCTTCTCACGAAATGGCAAACCAGCAATGAAAGGTAAGGATTCAGTTAAATTAATATAACACACCTAAAACGCTTTATTATTTCAAAGGTTACAGGTAAACTACATCAATTGGATAATATCCGATGCACCACTTCGCTTACTGCTGAAGGAGGCACTTGTTGGAATCAATAACCAGAAAACTCACCACAGCCGCTAGCACAACATGCAATTCCACATGCTATCGATGATCCACATGCTATGATGAGCAATCAGATGTCCGGTATGGTCCAACAGCCGTTGATGTTCACGAGTCCACCAGTGAGACTAGAGATTTCACCACAGCTATCAATTGCTACTGCAGCTCAACCACCACTTATCCCGATGCAATCGATGATTCCATAAACAATCATTACTGTCGATCCGAATGGTGCATCAAAAGGCAAGCTTAGCTCTAGTATTCTCAGATCTTCAACGCTACCGATCGTAACCGGCGCAAACATCGCGTTTTCCCCCGCGGCAAAGCATAAAGGCTCCACCAAACTGCAGCGTTATTTTTGCCGCCGCCGCAGCGAAATCGCCGCGGTGAGATTACATGGCGGGTTATGGGAGCGCTCAAACCGACGCGATGCGTTTTTAAATCGCGTTGGTTTGTGCGCTCCCATAAGCCGCCATATAATCTCACTGCAGCGATTTTGCTGTGGCGGCGGCAAAAAAAGCTGCAGTTTGGTGGAGCCTAATCGTGGCGAAAAAATCGCTGATGATATCACATGCTGGCTTGTGGAAGCGCACAAATCAACGCGAATAAAAACCGCACCATTTCGGTTTGTGTGCTCCCATAAGCCACCATGTAATTCCATTCAGGCAATTTTTTCGACGTGATTATCTGCTGCCGCGGCGGAAAAACGTTTCAGTTTGCGTAATCTTTTAAGCGAAGCTTCCCAAGTGGCATTGGCCCTGACTGCCATGGATTTCGGAGGCCGGCTAGAATACGTTCGTTATTGCCAATGGCACTGCAATGCGAGAAGATTCTGGCCACCTTGCCACCGAAGTTAATTCCAGCGTCCTTTCGTAAGAAAACCCGACACGGATCGGTCGACAGCTTGCGGCACTTATTCACTTATGCAAACATTATTTTTTCACTCATTTTGATTTTGAAATGTATCATCGTAGCTTCCTTTGATGACAAGCGTAAACTTTGACTAAGGCCAGGCGAAAAAGGAACAAGTACACTCAACCAAATTACCTTAGTATAATTATAAGTTTAACCTTTTGAAAAATAGAAGAACGATCATTTTTTGTTTTCATTAAGTCGACACAAATTTTTCATTAGGGCCTAACTGACAACCGTAAACAATGGCTTCTTCCTTAAATTTCTCGTTATTGAAAACTCGCCTGATCAATCCACCACGATCATTTCGAAGAGGAAGTGTTCACCTATCCGATAGAATTGGAGGCTTGCATGGGTAGCTTTTGTGCCACGAGAAATTTACGGAAGAAGCCATTGTTTACGTTTGTCAGTTAGGCCCTTATGAAAATTTTGTGTCGAAGTATATTATTTTTTATAAGATAATATCATATCTAGGGTTTTTTTTTCATTAGGGCGAATCTACAATTGAGAGATTCTCTCCGGGCTCGCTCTCTTTCATTCATAAAACAATAACCTTTACGTTTTTTATTCTAATATTTGTAGAAAATGCTAGCTAACACTGTTGTGTCTCGATCTGTACTAAATAATCCCTCAAAAATTGTAAATCGGCGCTGTAATGAATGAAAGAGAGCGAGCCCGGAGAGAATCTCTCATTTGTAGATTCGCCCTAATGAAAAAAACCCTAGATATAATGTGTTATGTTTTTCATCAAGCTTTGATGTGAAAAACTCATAAGGCAAATCTTTTGAATTCAGAGCAGGTTGCTAACATCTATATCCACTACCGATGAGAAAATAATAACTCCCTGTATCTGTTTGTGCTATTTTGTTTGTGGAAGAAAGCAGATCCCAGAAAAATACGCTAGAAGCCATTATTACTTTGAACCTTTTGACTATTTTGTCTAGCGCCATAAGTAAACGCCAGCTGGAAAGTAAATTATTCGAAGAAGCTTTTTCATTAGGGCCTAACTGGCAAACGTAAACAATGGTTTCTTCCGTAGCCAGTAGAGTGTTGTATTTAATAACAATTTTATAGATTCAACCATCAAACATACAGGTCCGACATAAGTCATTTCAGATTGCACTAGCTGGATAGCTTTCTCCTCGTTGAAGCTGTTGTAGTATCCGACTGGGATCGTTTTGAATACGCATGGGTTGCTTTTGTCGTCGTATGCGATAGGACCATGACTAAAATTGATGGGTTTTTGCGTTCTTTAAAGCTCGTAACAAGTCCAACCACGATCTACTTACTGCCTACCAGCGGTTTCATTTCGGCACAATACATCCACCGGTGTTTCATATTCGTACTCGTAGTGAATCTGCTGCACCTACGTATTGGAAATGGCAATCCGCCTTGTTATCTGCCATCTGATCTGCTTTGTCAGACAGTACATATGTGTAACCGTGATCAGCTTGTCCGGGATCTTCTTATGAGTGGCCTTGAGGGCGATTCACGTTGATTCATCCTGATAAATGTCTTCGAAGGCACATTCTGCGGAAGAGGAGTGAGTGATTTGCCTTGTTAACAAATGTTTTTCCCCGTCGCTACTTACCTACTTGATAAAAACGGCCCTACAGGGAGAAAATCCAGCGCTGCTTCTACGGGACATGCTTGCCGGAAAAGTTATTCACAATAGTAAAATAATAACAAATGCGTGAAATGTGGGTTAACCACAGGAGTTTTGAGTCCTTATTCCTTCCCGAGATTGGCCGGCTGACTCAGGCGGTTTTTGTTTTCTGTCGGTCTTCGGGTGCAAAAACAGACATCACACTGACGTTTCTCTTTGTCAATCTTGACAATTAAAGATGTGTCGAAAAATTATGATACAAATTGAAAGGGCCCGAGGGTCGATCACAAATTACGCTTGCGATTTCTGAAAAACTCACGAGTATGTAAT